>JABUQX010115446.1:17500-25000 GCA_015478945.1 Trachelipus rathkii | reverse complement strand
AAATTTTACTAAAATTGTAACGTTTAATACCCTAAATCAGTAAATCAGTAAATCAAGCCATCCAACCTACCCTCCTGTCCAAATCTGCAATCTATTGATCTATGATCTATTGATCTATTGATCTATGATTAAGGTCAAATTTTACTAAAATTGTCATGTTTTACATACCTAAAGCAGTAAATCACTAATCAAGCCACCCAACCTGCATATCTGTCCATCTGTGATCCATTGGATCTATTGATCACATTGGATCTATTATCTATTACTATTGATTAAGTAGTAAAATTTTTACTTAAAATTGTCGTGTTTACATACCCTAATTCAGTAAATCAACCACCCAACCCACCCTCCTGTCCAATCATGAATCGATTGATCTATTGATCTATTGATCTATTGATTAAAGTCAAATTTTTAACTAAAAATTGTCATGTTTTACATACCCTAAATCAGTAAATCAGTAAATTCAAACCATCCGATCCTCTACATCCTCACACCCCTCCCTATCTATGATCTATTGATCTATTGATTAGGTCATATTTTTACTAAAATTGCTAAGTTTTACATACCCTAAATCAGTAAATCAGTAAATCAAAACCACCCACTCTGGCCTCCTACCCATCGTGATACTATTGACTATTGATCTATTTGATCTATTGATCTATTGATTCAAGTGATATTTTTTACTAAAATTGTAATGTTTTTACATACCCTAAATCAGTAAATCAGTAAATCAAACCACCATCCAACCACCCTCCTGTCCATCCTTGAACTATTGATATATTGATCTATTGATTCAAGTCACATTTCGAGTATCATTTGGATAAACATAACAATAAAATCAAGTTCTTTTTACAAAGATCAATCAATATATGTTAAACGTAACAAAGTTTCACATTAATAAAGCTTACTCAGCATCATCTAAACTATGAATATAACCCACAACGACAAACCTAACACATCTTAAACAGGATAAACGTTAACCGTAACAAAGTTTCACACTTAACAACAGTAAAGTAACTAACATAACATCCAAAAAACGTAACTTATTCACACTTGGTCAAGCATGTCTCTAACATAACAATGTTAATTTTACATTAACATGGTAATATTTAACAAAAATTTACCATAACCTTGTATAACTATCATACAGACCATTGAAAGTAGGCTAACGTAACAAAGTTTCCATATTAATAAAGCCAACGTAACATGGCTGGAACTAAGAATATAATGTACAAAGGCAAACCAGACACATCTTAAGCAAGAATAAACTGTTAACAAAGATCCACACTTAACACCAGTAAAGTAACTAACAAGACTCACAAAAACATAATCCATTCATACTTTATCAACCATATCTCCAACATGACAATGTTAATTTTACATTAACATAGTGATATTTAACAAAAAATTTAGCATAACCTTACCTAACCATCATAATACCTAACGGGTAAGGGCAACAAAGTAAACGTTTTTACTCTCTGTAAAGCTAAACTATGAGTATAACGTACTTAACACACAATGGGATGCACGAATAAACAGTCAACTCCAACATCTTAAACAACAAAGCGTACATAAGGGACAGTAAAACAAGTTTTCAGGTGTATAACATATAATTTCCAATAAAAAGAACATTAAATAAATACATTCATACATATAAGTTTTTATTTTAAATATATTAAGCCCTCTAATCAAAGGGACATAGGATTCTGTATAAATTGAGCAAGTTCTATATGTTTCTCCAGAGATTCAACACCATCTGAAAGGATGTAAGCATAAATACAACCTGCAGCACTAAACCATCTTTCTGCATATTTCGGTTCAGCAGCACTCACTCGCTCACACCAGAGAGAAGTAAACGTATCCTGACTGATAGTTATTAAGGCATTTCTGTATACAGCATTATACGGGAAACCACATGTTTCGGTGTAAATATCATAGATTACACCATGAGCTATATGAATTAAGTCCTCGATTATGACAACAGCTTTAAGATGAGACTTTAAGTCGTTTTTCATATCAAACAAAGCTGTTATATTTGCAGATGTCTGAACAGTGAAACCTATACACGTACGCATGAAGGTGACAGCATCGTTGGGTTTCCAATAGTTGCGTACATCAATACTTTTAACATTATCAGATGCAGTGAAAGCAACATCTATTCTATTATAGCCACTCAAGCTGTCACCTCTGATTTCATCAAGAGACGATACCACAGATGACACATACTCAGCCTTTAGCCAAGCTTCAAGGCTGTCGATAATCTTGAGGAATTCTTCAACCGATATGATTAAAGGTATATTACTTGCCCCTCCAATTGGAATACAGGTAATATATTGTTCGCCATTCGCTTTACGAAAAAACGTAAATGACACATCGTTGGGTATTACAAAGGTCCTCGTAAAGAGGACGTCCGTAGGAGCAGAACGAGAGGTCATCGTACCAGTACAGCGAAAAATGTCCTACTGATGGAAATCGTGGGCGTAAACAACCCTTAAATGTAATGAGCTTCTTTCTTTCAACCAATCAGAAGAAAGTAAACAAGAATACGACGCACGAACGAACCATATCAACTCAAAAGGGTATATATTCTCGTTAGACAACAACAACAACAAACAACACAACAACAACAACAACAACAATAACGTAGTACAAAAATAAGTTCTTTATACACTAACCAACGAAAATGTGCTAACGTAACAGTTTTCACATTAATAAAGCTAACATAGCATGACCAGAACTAAGAATATATTGTACAATGGCAAAACCTGACACACCTTACGCATGAATAAACTACTAACATTAACAAACTTCCGCACTTAACAACAGTAAAGTAACTAACATTTCATACAAAACGTAACCTATTCATACTTTTTCCAAGCATATCTCTAACATATTAACGTTAATTTTACATTAACATCGTAATATTAACAGATTTAGCATGTCTTGTCTATACCATATACTGACAACAAAATATATTGCCTAATGTAAACAAATTTTTACATCAACTTCGTAATTTATTTAACAAAATTCATCATAACCTCGTCTAAATATCCATAATTCCCAACGAATAATTGCAAACATAACAAAGTTTTAACCAAACATAACATAAAAATAACAAAATTTTAACCTGACATAACGTAAAAATAAGTTCTTTGAATAAAATATCACAGTAAAGTGTAATAGTTTACTGATTTTAAAGCAGTAAATCAGTAAATCAGTAAATCAAACCACCCATTCCTGCAGTCCCCTACCCATCCACCCGTCTATGATCTATCGACCTATTGATTCAGGTCATATTTCAAGTATCATTTTGGATCAGCAACAGGTAAAGACGTATTATCTAACAAAGTCCCTTAACAAAGTGACCAATCTATCAAAGATACCAGCATCTCGAACTATGAATTGACACTATCTTCATCAAAGTGTCACACGTCTCGAGTATAACATCATTTGAACTATGAATAAACGTAGACATTAGCAAAATTCACGGGCAAACCTGACATTACTCAACAAAAACTTAACCTAGGCTCACGTTTCTAACACATCATCGTCAGGTAACACAGTAATATCTTACAAAACTCATCATTTCTCTACCAAATCAGTGTTAATTTCACCCTGTCATAGTAATATTTAACATAACATACCTAACTTACGAATAAACAGGTTTCATTAACCAAGAGTATCTAAACAACAACCATCTCCAGAGAAAACCAGGGCGGGCATGCGCCTCTTGAAAGCGGTGTGAATCTTGAGAGGGGGATCACCCCGAAGGGTGTAAGCGGGCGTTACCCCCCTCCGAAGGAGGGGTAAGGGCCTCAGCCCTTCGGGCTGAGGCCCAAAGCCCGCTTACACCCCTTCGGGGTGATCCCCCCTCTCAAGATTCACACCCTTTCAAGAGGCGCATCCCCCCTGGGTTTTCTCTCGGGAGGTGGTGTGTTGCTTTAGATACTCTTGGGTAATGAAACCTGTTTATTCGTAAGTTAGGTATGTTATGTTAAATATTACTATGACAGGGTGAAATTAACACTGATTTGGTAGAGAAATGATGAGTTTGTAAGATATTACTGGTGATTACCTGACGATGATGTGTTAGAAACGTGAGCCTAGGGTTTAAGTTTTTGTTGAGTAATGTTCAGGTTTGCCCCGAGAAATTTGCTAATGTCTACGTTTATCCATAGTTCAATGATGTTATACTCGAGACGTGTGACACTTTGGTGGTAGATAGTGTCAATTCATAGTTTCGAGATGCTGGTATCTTTGATAGATTGGTCACTTTGTTTAGGGATTTTGTTAGATAATACCGTCTTTACCTGTTTTTGCTGATCCAAAAATGATACTTGAAATATGGACCTGAATCAATAGGTCGATAGATCATAGACGTGCGATGGGTAGGGACTGCAGGAATGGCGTGGTTTGATTTAACTGATTTTACTGCAATTTACTGCGCTTTAAAATCTGCTAAAACTATTACACTTTACTTGTTGATATTTTATCAAAGAACTTATTTTACGTTTATGTCAGTTTTAAAATTTTGTTTATTTATTCTTATGTTTGGTTAAAACTTTATTGTTGCAATTATTTCGTTTGGGGATTATGATATTTAGATGAGGTTATGATGAATTTTGTTAAATATTACTAAGTTGATGTTAAAAAAATTTGTTACATTAGCAATATATTTGTTGTCAGTATGATGCTTAGACATGGTTATGCTAAATTTTTGTTAAATATTACGATGTTAATGTAAAATTAACATTGATTTGTTAGAGATATGCTTGAAAAAGTGTGGAATAGGTTACGTTTTGTATGAAGTGTTATGTAGTTTACTGTTGTTAAGTGTGGACGTTTGTTAATGTTAGTAGTTTATTCATGCGTAAGGTGTGTCAGGTTTTGCCATTGTACAATATATTCTTAGTTCAGGTTATCTTATGTTAGCTTTATTAATGTGGAAAACTTTGTTACGTTAGCATTTTCGTTGGTTAGTGCTATAAAGAACTTATTTTTGTACTACGTTATTGTGTTGTGTTGTGTTGTGTTGTTTGTTGGTGTCTAACGAGAAATTATATTACCGTTTGAGTTGATATGGCTCGTTCGTACGTCAATTTCTTGTTTACTTTCTTCTGATTGGTTGAAGAAAAGCTCATTACATTTAGGGTTGTTTACGCCCACCGATTTCCATCAGTAGGACATTTTTCGCTGTACTGGTACGATGACCTCTCGTTCTGCTCCTACGGACGTCCTCTTTACGAGGACCTTTGTAATACCCAACGATGTGGCATTTACACGTTTTTTCGTAAAGCGAATGGCGAACAATATATTACCTGTATTCCAATTGGAGGGGCAAGTAATATACCTTTAATCATATCGGTTGAAGAATTCCTCAAGATTATCGACAGCCTTGAAGCTTGGCTAAAGGCTGAGTATGTGTCATCTGTGACATCGTCTCTTGATGAAATCAGAGGTGACAGCTTGAGTGGTTATAATAGAATAGATGTTGCTTTCACTGCATCTGATAATGTTAAAAGTATTGATGTACGCAAACTATTGGAAACCCAACGATGCTGTCACCTTCATGCGTACGTGTATAGGTTTCACTGTTCAGACATCTGCAAATATAACAGCTTTGGTTAACATAAAAAACGACTTAAAGTCTCATCTTAAAGCTGTTGTCATAATCGAGGACTTATTCATATTAAGCTCATGGTGTAATCTATGATATTTACACCGAAACATGTGGTTTCCCGATTATAATGCTGTGTATACAGAAATGCCTTCAATAACTATTCAGTCCAGGCATACGTTTACTTCCTCTGCGTGTAGAGGCGAAGCTGAGTGCTGCCGAACTGAAATATGCAGAAGATGTGTTTAGTGCTGCAGGTTGATTTATGCTTACATCTTTCAGATTGGTGTTGAATCGTCTTGCGGAGAAACATATAGAACTTGCTCAATTTATACAGAATCTATGTCCCTTTGATTAGAAGGGCTTAATATATTTAAAAAAAACTTATATGTATGAATGTATTTATTTAATGTTCTTTTTATTGGAAATTATATGTTATACACCTGAAAACTTGTTTTACTGTCCCTTATGTACGCTTTGTTGTTTAAGATGTTGGAGTGACTGTTTATTCGTTTTGCATTCCCCATTGTGTGTTGTTAAGTACGCTTATTACTCATTTAGTTTAGCTTTACAGAGCAGTAAAAACTTTACTTTGTTTGCCCTTACCCCGTTAGGTATTATGATGGTAGTAAGGTTATGCTTAAATTTTATGTTAAATATCAACTATGTTAATGTAAATTAACATTGCATTGTTGGAGATATGGTGATAAAGTACGAATGGTTTATGTTTTTGTGAGTCTTGTTAGTTACTTTATTGGTGTTAAGTGTGTGGATCTTTGTTAACAGTTTATTCTTGCTTAAGATGTGTCTGGTTTGCCTTTGTACATTATATTCTTAGTTCCAGCCATGTTACGTTGGCTTTATTAATATGGAAACTTTGTTACGTTAGCCTACTTTCAATGGTCTGTATGATAGTTATACAAGGTTATGGGTTAAATTTTTTGTTAAATATTACCGTGTTAATTTAAAATTAACATTGTTATGTTAAAGGAGACATGCTTGACAATGTGTGAGAAATAAGTTACGTTTTGTGGTGTTATTAGTTACTTACTGTGTTAGTGTGTGAAACTTTGTTAACTGTTAAACGGTTTATCCTGTTTAAGATGTGTTAGTTTGTCGTTGTGGGTATATTCATAGTTCAGATGAGGCTGAATAAATTTAATTAAGGGTTCAGTCAATGGAGCTGCGTTATGGATGGCGATGATTGAATCTTTGTTAAAAAGAACTTGATTTTATGTTATGTTTATCCAAAAAATGATACTCGAAATTGAACTTGAATCAATAGATCAATAAGATCACAGTATCAAGGATGGACAGGAGGGTGGTTGGATGGTGGTTTGATTTACTGATTTACTGATTTAGGGTATGTAAAACATTACAATTTTAGTAAAAAATATGACCTTAATCAATAGATCAATAGATCAATAGATCAATAGATCAATAGATCAATAGATCACGATTGGACAGGATGGTGTCTGGATGGTGGTTTGATTTACTGATTTACATGTTTAGGGTATGTAAAAACATGACAATTTTAGTAAAATATGACCTTAATCAATAGATCAATAGATCATAGATCAATAGACTCAAATAGCATCACAACTGCGTCAGGGAGGGTGGGTGGAGGTGTGTTTGATTTACTGATTTACTGATTTAGGGTATGTAAAACATGACAATTTTAGTTAAAAATTTGACCTTAATCAATAGATCAATAGATCAATAGATCAATCGATCATGATTGGACAGGAGGGTGGGTTGGGTGGTGGTTTGATTTACTGATTTAGGGTATGTAAAACACGACAATTTTAGTAAAAATTTTTACCTTAATCAATAGATCAATAGATCAATAGATCAATGGATCAATAGATCAATAGATCACAGAT
>JABUQX010115446.1:10000-12500 GCA_015478945.1 Trachelipus rathkii | reverse complement strand
AAACTTTTGGGGTGCTGATTGCAAGCACCTTTTACGTCTTTACATCACCCTTATCCGATCGAAATTGGACAATGGTTGCGTAGTATATGGTCAGGACTCCAGAACTCTACTACTCCTGTTAGACCCCATCCAAGCCAGATGATCCGTATCTCCACTGGAGCCTTCCGACCGTCTCCACGGGTGAGTTTTGAAGTTGAATCTGATGTGATGTCACTCTCTCTTCGAAGGGAATATATCATGTTCACTAAGTTATCTTCGCTTTCAAATCCGAATACCGTCTGCTCTGACACCAATTCTGAGAGACACAAGTCAGAATCCTCCTTTCTGGTCATTTCCAACAAAATTTTATAACATTTTTAACTTCCTCAGCATCCCTTTGCAAAAGGTACTGCCGTTCTCTTATGATGAAGGGTATACACCTTGCCTATTCCTTGTTCTCACCGCCTGGTCCTGATCACTCTCTCCAAATCTAGCAACCCTACTGCCGCCTTGTTAAACGCATCATTCCTGTCTAATTCCGCAGTTCATGATGGATTTACTCCAGTGTTTACTGACGGCTCTAAAAGAGGGGACAGTATGCGTGCGTGCGTCTGCTGCCTTTCTTGACCGCAACCTCTCCCATACCTTCCCCCGTCATGCTTCAATTTTTACGGCAGAATTAATGGCTAAAATGATTGCCCTCTCTCGAATTTTATTCCTTAACCAAGATCGCTTTTATGTCATTTATTCGGAGTCTCTCAGCGCCCTCCAGGAACTTATTCTAGTCTAAAAACACTTATTCTAAAAACCAATTTCTTCGGCTGCTCCACTCTCGTAAGAAATAAATCATGCTATGTTGGACCCCCTTTCACGTAGAGGTAACTGGCAACGAAATCTTCTCTCCGGAGCTGTTCTAGGTACCTTCCGGATCCTGTTCGACAAGGTCGCCTCCAATCAGCTGATTATTATCCTGCTCTCGGTCTTATTGACAGGAGTGCTGGGCAAGCGATCAGCAAGGGGAGAAACTTAGGAATAGAAAGCCAAACATTGGTGAGTATTCTTCCTCTCACCGACGAAAGCGCTTGCATTGGCCACACCAATATCACACATAGTCACTACATGTCACGGGATCCACCTCCCATACCCCGCAATCTGTTCACCATAGCTTCATTGATTGTTCTCAACCGGCCCCTATTCGCTGTCGTTATTTCCCTACTCTAGATCCACAACAGTTTCTAAAAGGATATCCCATATCTTATCTGAATCCACCCACTTTAACAGTAACTATTTTGTTTTATCTCCAAGAGCTGAAAATTCTTCATAACATTTAATTTTGTTATGTAATATTTGGACTATTTATTATGCGAAGACATCTTTTTATTTAGCTTTTTATTTATATTTGACTGAAAATTCCTTTCATCATACAAATTTTCTTTTGACGTTTAAAATATGTATGAGCTAAGACCACCCATGGAGTTGATTATTCAATCCAGTGTGGCCTCTTCCTTGTGGACCGTAGTAGGGTCCTGTACATAGACTCTCTCTCTCTCTCTCTCTCTCTCTCTCTCTCTCTCTCTCTCTCTCTCTCTCTCTCTCTCTCTCTCTCTCTCTCTCTCTCTAATAATATATAAATATATATAATATAATTATAATATATATTATATATATATATATATATAATATATATAATATTATATATATATAAAAAATGTATATAATATTATGGTATAAAAAAAATTATACATACATCTATTATATATATATATATATATATATATATATATATTGTAATATATATATATATATATATATATATATATATATATATATATATATAATATATATATATATTATATATATATATATATATATATATATATATATATATATATTAAAATATATATTATATATATATATATATATATATATATATATATAATATATATAATATATATATATATATAGAGGGATATATTTCACTCTCTATCCCTTGAACTAAAACTAATAAATCTTGGTTTATTGGAAATTATAGTTTTTATATCCAGAAACAAAAAATCAGCTCATTAAGATCCTATGACCCTAAAATATTTCTGCTCAGAAAATGCAACAATCTTTCTGGCTCCTCCACCTCACACTCTTTCTGACATTTTGCTATTTTAAATGTAAACTCCAACTTTGATTCCTCCTCTCTCCCTCCTCTGGAATCTCTGTCGGTAATACTGCTGTCTTAAGTTCTGCTAAAGCTGAACTGTTTGCTCAAACTTTTCCCTATAATCCCACTCTAGATGGTTCCAAAGCTATTGATCCTCTCTCTTCATCCTTTCAACTCATTAAAATGTTATTTTTGCATTCTCTGAGCTTAACACTTAGAAGGCAAAGAATGTCGAAGTTATCCCTTGGTAAACTGCTTCCTCACTGCCTGTTAAATTCAATCTTTTCCTGATGGTGGATGAGTGCATTGATTTAGTATGTGCTGAAGTGGGATCCCAGTAAATAACTCAACAATCGTCCTATCACTTTA
>JABUQX010115446.1:0-5000 GCA_015478945.1 Trachelipus rathkii | reverse complement strand
TGGATTTTTCAACAGGACTCCGCCCCGTGTCATTCAGCGAAGTCAGTAAAGAGATGGTTTGCACAGAATGGCGTAGAGGTACTTCCATGGCCTTGAAATTCACCTGACATGAACCCTATTGAGAGTTTGTGGTCCGTGTTGAAAGATGGAATACACGATGTTCCAATTACGACCAAAGTAAAACTCATAGAACGTCTTATTCAGGTTTGGTTTCATTCCGAAAAAATCCGAAATTTGTGCAGAACTTTAATTACTGGCATGCCCAGTCGCGTTAAAGCACTTGCAGGAGTTTAAGATTTTAAAAGACAAGTACTTAAAAATATTTATATTGTCCTGATGTATTAAAATAAATTCAAAAAAATTGAAATAAATTAAATTTCATAACCTTTTTATTCAAAAAAAACAAATTTTTAAAAAATCCATAATAAATATGCCAGTACTGTATATATATAAAATTTCTCAGTTAAGCAGTAAAATATCCTAATATTTAAAAGGTAAAAGTAAAATACAAAGCTAATCCATAATCAACAACAACACACAATCTTTATGAAAAAGGCTGAATAACTTCTAGATTTAAATTAGGTATATAAACGAAAGATGATAGATATTATAGCATTAATTAAAAATTTAAAAACCATTTTGTGCAAACCTTTTTATAAATTTGCTGTACAATTACAACACGCTGAAGAGGGCCATATGCGGTGGCCAACGTCGCCCACAGCATATCTGCCGCAACACATATTATATAATATATATATATATATTATATATATATATATATATATATATATATATATATAATATATTATATATATATATATATTATATAATATATATATATATATATATATATATATATAATCAGAGGCGACTCCTGCACTCGTGCTACTCGTGCTCAGCACGAGTTGACATTATAGAAACGATCTATTTTTGCAAATATAAGAGACTATTATCATAACATTATATGATAATATTCTCTTATTTTATTGCGAAAGTTGGTCAAATAAATGAAATTATTACATAAATAAATATTAAAAGATTATGCAAAATTGAAACAAAAAAGGGAAGAATGGCCTCTAAAATAACGCTTTGAACACATTAAAAATACGAGCTAATCCGTGCCAAAGAATTGCGGAGATCGTATCTACGAAGAATTTTGAAGTATAAAATTTTTATGAATATGTTTATCAATAATATGTTTAAATACTATACATAATAAATAATATTTTTTTAAAAAAAATATTTAATAAAATATAATAAAATAAATATATTACTAAAGTATACTTTAGAACATTGATTCCCAAAGTGGTCTATATAGACCCCCAGGGGTCTACAACGACCCGCAAAGGTCCATGAAAATCTCAAAAATATTGGGGGTCATGAGATGTAAATGGGGGGTCAACGATAGTGAATCTCATTTAAGCATTACTATATTAATTTAAAATTAAATAGTATATTTCATAAAAATTGTGTAAGTTGTAGCCGTTCGCTTTGTGGTCGCAATACACTTTGAACTTGTAAAAACTTGTACATAATGATATACCAGTATCATCATGTCACACACATACGCGCAGCAGAAATTCTTCACGAAGACAGCGCAATTGCCTATGTACCTTTTATGCAACAAAGTTTTAAGCAATGACGCTATGAAACCATCTAAACTGGAGGATCATCTGAGAAGATCTCACCCTCATAAAACAGGTAAATATTTGAAATACTTTCAAACACTTAAAGATAAAATTCAGAAGAGACCCACGGTGGACAGAATATTCGCTTCGACGTCACAAAGAGACGATGATGGTTTGCGGGCGACTTACAATATCTCACTACTTTAGCAAAATCCGGAAAACCACATACTATCGGAGAAAAGTTAATTTTGCCAGCCATTGAAGAGTTTTAAAAACTATTTTACACAAACCTGCATCTTATATCATTAAAAGAATTTCTTTAAGCAACAACACAGTTGAAAGACGTATTGATGAACTCTGATATTGAAGATCAACTTTGTAAGATAATTAGAAAAACACAGTTTGCATTACAGATTGACGAGTCAACCCTCAGTGATAATGTAGCTTTATTATTAGCATATGTTCGTTTCATAAATGAAACTGGCAAGATGAATGTTCGCGAGAACTTTGACAACCGACACTAAAAGCGAATCAATATTTGATGTTTTGAAGGATTACTTCATAGAAAAAACAATCCACTTATCAAATATAATATCAGTAAATACAGACAACAGCGCAATTCCCTATGTATGCCCTTTTATGCATTTAAAGCTATTTAAAACAAAATGCACCCGGGGTGTTAGCAATACACTGCGTCATCCATCGACAACATTTAGTTGCTAAAAATCTGAATGTTAGATTGCATGAATCTCTTCAATTAGTCATTCATGCAGTAAACCGAATCCGAAACAACATGTTGAATACGAGGTTATTTGCGAAGTTGTGTGAAGAAAATGACGAGAACTTTTATCAATTACTCCTTCACACTGAAGTACGCTGGGTGTCAAAAGGCTTATGTTTGACAAGATTTTTTGCACTTTTTGAGACTATTTTAGAGTTTCTGGATGCTAAAGATCCAATTTTAAAAGAAAATTTAATCAAGTGGGAACCAGACATTGTCTATTTAACAGATTTGTTTACTAAATTTAATGAGGTTAACTTGCAGTTACAAGGTGACAGTCTAAATTTGATTAAAACAAAGTCCATCATTTCAGCGTTTCTTGCCAGAATTAAGCTAATGAAGCAAAACATTGGACGGCGAGAATTTTCCCAGTTCCCAATTTGTCACAGACAAACTGTCAGGAAGACGACGTTTCAACCTACGTTCAACTTTTAAATGCCCTCTATTCAGATTTTGAAACTGGGTTTGAGGATGTTTTCACTATGGTAATACCACAGTGGATAATCAATCCATATGGTGACATTGAAGAAACGGATGTCATATTACAAGAGGAACTGATCGGAATTAAGCACTAACGAAGAACTTTAGGTACAGTTTAGAAACGAATATCAGCAATTCTGGCTTCAAAAAGACACACCTGTTACTTATCCCGTATTATGGAGTATCGCGAGAAAGTTTTTAATTGCTTTTCCATCCTTATACCTAGTGGAAAGGGGTTTCAGCGCGGTTGCCAATCTCCTAGCAAAAAAAAAAGAAACAGAATAGACATCATTAACCGAGGAGATTAGAGATTAAACATAACTAAATTGATGTCAAATGTTGAAACTTTATTATTAAGACATCAGGTTCATCCTTCCCACTAAAAGCATTTATTTTTTGCTTAGTTATTTTATGTAACAGATACTAACAACCTACGTTAAACATATAAATACCCTCTATTCAGATTTTGAAATTAGGTTTGAGGATGTGTTGACTATGGTAATACCACAGTGGCTAATCAATCCATATGGTGACATATAAGAAAGGGATGTCATATTACAAGAGGAACTGATCGGAATAAGCACTAACGAAGAACTTTAGGTACAGCTTAGAAATGGATATCAGAAATTCTGGCTTCAAAAAGACATACCTGTTACTTATCCCGTATTATGGAGTATCCGAGAAAGTTTTTAATTGCTTTTCCATCCTTATACCTAGTTGAAAGGGGGTTTCAGCGCGATTACCAATCCCAAAACAAAAAAAAACAAAAACAAAAAAAAAACAAAAAAAAACTGGACATCATTAACCGAGGAGATTTGAAATTAAACCTAACTAAATTGATGCTAAATGTTGAAAATTTATTATTAAAGCATCAGGTTCATCCCTCCCACTAAAAGCATTTATTTTTTGCTTAGTTATTTTATGTAACAGATACTAAATTTTAATTTGGTTCGTTTTATTTTAATTAATTTAATTAATAAATGTATAAAACTCAACATGTGTGTTTTTAAAGTTTTTGCAAAAAATCAATATCAGGTAAGCAGGGGGTCTACCCAAAACCGAAAAACATGGCAAGTGGTCTATGAGGCAAAAAAGTTTGGGAACCTCTGCTTTAGAACAATAGTTGAAAAATGAAAAATTAAAAAAGTTAATTATAAAATTTAACAAAGAAAACAATTTGAAAAAGAAAAAATATGTTAAAATGTATTAACACAAAGTATTTAATTATATATATATATATATATATATATATATAAAGTTTACTCAAGCTTCAAAACAGGTATATATATATTATATATATATATAATATATATATATATAATATTATATATATATATTATATATATAATATATATATTAATATATTTATATAATTATATTATATATATATATATATATATATAAATATATATATATATATATATATATATATATATATATATAAATATATATATATATATATATATATATTTATTATTTATATATATATATATATATATATATATATAATAATATAATATATAATTATGTAATACCATATATTATATATATATTCAAATTCGATAGAGAGAGAAAGAGAAGAAGAGAGAGAGAGAGAGAGAGAGGAGAGGAGAGAGAGATGGAGACTCGAAGTTAGTCAGAAGAGTTGACACTGAGATATATATTAATATATTAATATATATATATATAATATATATATACTAAAATAATATATAATATAATAATAATAATATAATAATATATTATATATATATATATAATATATAATATATATATATAAAACATGGGTCTGAAGAAAGAACTTTAAATGAGAAAAAGTTTGATTGCCTTTTAATATTAATAGGAAAAAATTATGAAAAAAAATTGTTGAGCCAATTAGAACTTCTCTCCCAAATTTTTCATATATAATATATATATAATTATATAATTATAATTATAATATATATAATATATAATATATATATAATATTATTATTATATATATATATAATATATATATATATATATATAATTATATAGTATATATATATTAACACCTCACAGGCATTAGCCTAGTCAAGAGGGGAACTCACTGGGTAATTCTACCTAGGATCCGGACAAGGGATCAAACC
>JABUQX010115445.1:5000-30970 GCA_015478945.1 Trachelipus rathkii | reverse complement strand
ATATTATTATATATATATAATATATATATATTATATATATATATAATATATATATATATATAATATTATATATATCAGTGCGAGGCGTGGCAGTTTTCCAGCGCAGTTTCATCGCTACAGTTCCGGTCCCTATTTCGACATATATATATACATTAGGGTATATAGTTTATATATATATATATATATTATATATATATATATATTATATATATTATTATAATATACTATATATATATATATATATATATATATATATATATAATATATATAACATATAATATATATATATATATTATATATATATATATATAATATATATAATTATATATATAATAATATAGTATAATATATATATATATATATATAAATATATAATTATATATATAATATATATAATATTATATATATATGTATATGTATGTAACGGCGGAAGGGGGCAAAACCCTGCCAATTAGCCGAAAAAGAGAAAAGAAAACCCTAAGCGCAGAAAGCTAATAGGAAAGAAGTTGATCGACTGATCAGCAAGAAAGCGCCAGCCCAGCCGTTGCGCAACTCTTTTGTAGAGAAAAAGGAAAAAGAAGGAAGGATCACGGGATACTCTATTCGTTACTAAGGTGACTATCTATGAAATAAAACGCAGACACACCAGTTCATATAAAAAATATAATTAAAAAAACAGACATATATACAGCTTGTGCTTTGCACCATACAGTTTTTCAATATGAAAGAAATGATACAAAATATAGTAGTTAATGAACGCGGACCCGATCGTAGAGGTAGTAAAATAGCACTACCAGAACGATCAATAAACCTATATAAATATAGGAATATTCTCGCGACTGATAGTCAATTCGAGTGCAAATTTATTAAATTACTTAAATCAGAGACACGTGCAAGTGTCAGAATATATAAATGGACGAGTCAATCAGACAATCCATACAATTACAGTGGTCAATCGACGCTGACGGGATCGTAAAGGTAACAAAATTGAATTACAAGAACGATCGATATTCTTCGCGAAGATAGCCACAGAGTATACACTATTCGAAAATATAAGTCGCACAACTTTAAGATGGCAGAATATGGTAATTTTCGGGTTAATAATTATTAACTCGCGCTATCAAAATATGCATATATTTAGATATATGCATATTTAAGGTAAGTTATAAAAATAGTTATTTTTCGGTTATTTAACAATTACAATAATGATAATCTTAAATACAAGCACAGGGCAATTAGCAGATTCGGGATTATATAAATTGTTGTAAATAATGTGAATAAAATTCCCAGAACATATATTAGTCAGCTCAATTTAGTAAAAATTTAGATTATCGATTGCAACAAACTATGTGCGTTAAAGATAGTGCCGATCACAAATTAAACCATAATTAATGGAACACGTAACTTGTTCATCTGTGAAAACTCGACCCTCCGGTAGCGTCAACTAAGCGGCAGCATTCAATATATGGGCCGCAAATTCGGCTATGATTCAGGGCAATTATTGGGCCGCGGTTGAACAATAACCAGATGGCGAACAACCGGCCAAGGAAGGACTGGGCACTCAGTTCATAAACGATTATGTCCCGTGAAAAAAAATCGATCACATGATCCCAGCCGACAATCACAATGGCTCAAGCCCGGAGCAACAGCTCCCAGTTTCGATCCCTGCAAAAATGCAGTTATCAGACCTCTAACGCAACTCTTAAATTAGCAATGACAAAGTTATTTGAAAGTATTGCACCATAAAATTATAAAAGCAGGGTGCACATACCCTTTGGAGGGGACTAGAATTCCTCGATTATAACTGTAGCAGAATAGCTACTATCTTCACAATGTAGTAAAATCGAGAAATGAAAATATCAGAATAACAATACTTCTTCATGAAAAACTTCCTTTGCACTGACAAATTTCACCTCTACTATCTTTTACTTTGTCAGTCCTAATTACCTGTATTTATAATACCTGAAAAGGACAGGTGGTAATAAGCAACATGAATAAAATGTGGGCATGCATATTTTAATATATATATATATATATATATATATTAAAATACACATAGGCCCTTCAACTTAACTTGTGTACAAAACAAAGCTTTCCTATAAAATATTTTTTAGTTAATTTTAAATACTTTTCAAGATTTTGATGCCAAGAAGTAAAACTAATATTCTTTAAATTTCATAAAATATACCTGGATAAAGCAACAGTAAAAATGAGCATAAATTTAGATTTTAGTAATGCATTTATTAAACTTTTAACTAAATTTTTTATTTAATTAATTTTATAATGTATTAATTTATTTCAAATTTTAATATTTAAAATTTAAGAAGGAGTTTATACCTAGGTAAGATTTCCATATCTCATTCTTGGTTCAGAGTCACAAATATAATATAAGAATATTGAAGTATTTTGTCTCCAACAAGAAATAATTTCATGAGATGGAAGCAGCTTTGTTTAACTTTGGACTAATTTTTTCCACGAGGCAAAAGCCTTGTTCCTTTTTTTATATATTAGGCTAGCGCTGGACCTACAACAACAGCAGCGAAGAGCCCTAGGGCTGAAACTCTAAAAACTTTTATAGTTCAGATGAGAAAAAACAACATTTTTGTAATAGAAGTTCTTAGAAACATGTTTAACAGCTAAAACAACTTTAGCTGATTCCAATTTACTTCAAGCCCAAATCATCCTCAGCATTTTGGAATAAATGCTACGCCTTTAGAAGAAAACTGCATGAAATAACAAAGGTGAGACTTGGTTGTTTTCTTAGTTATAAATCTCCTTCTAATTTGCCTGAAATGTATAAAAAAAAAAAAATAAACTCTGCAAAAAATTTATTTAATTTTAAAGTTTTTATAATATAAAACCTAAAATCTTAGGCTAAGCCATAGGCTTACTTCATAGATAGGCTAGATTTATGCTCATTTTTTCTATTGCTTGCATAATTATCCAGTGTAACTGTAAGTAAATTTGCTATTCATTCAGAATTGAACAAACCTTTCATCATTTTTCCATTTTATATTTGTAATTCAGTTTTCCATAACCAATTTTTTGTCTAGGGCAGAAAATTGACTATATATATTTTTACTGAATTACCATAAATCCAATAACCTGATGAAAGATTAACAATTTTTTTTTTAACTAAAATTGGATTGCTGCAACCTTTGTTTTATCAAATAAATATCAATAATATAAACTAGTCTCATTTTTATAATTCAGTCATTTTTACCATTTAGTCAATTATTTGATTAAATTTTTTTCCCACTGAATTTGTTACTCTAGGCTAGTCTTATATTTTGATATTTGAGATAAGTTTAAGAGAGGAGGCAGAATTATTAGTTACATTTACTTTGGTGATTGTGTAGTTTAGGTCAGTCACCTCCAAGTTATCTTGCAAGCAACATTTCTTATAACCAGAGCCTATCTCATTTCCCAGTTTATAAATTATAACCATTTAAAGAATTTTATACCATGCAATCTCTTTGTAGTATATTATATTCAGTATAAATTTTTTCAGAGGGATTAAAACTACCCAACTGAATACTGCATCGTTCTTCCATCCATCCACTTCAAGACCAGATCAATCTCTGCCTAATTATTATTATTATTATTATTATTATTATTATTATTATTATTATTATTATTATTATTATTATTATTATTATTATTATTATTATTATTATTATTATTATTATTATTATTATTATTTTAATGTATAAAAATTAAGTTTTAAAACCCTTTTTTTTTAACCATAACTTTGAATTTTCTGGTCTAATTTTTGAGAAATGTGCATAATTTTTTATTAGTAAATATTTTTTGAAACTTTTTTCAAAATATTTCAGTTAGCCAAACAGGCTTTGGCTAGAGGGTTATTTTAGATCATGCGACCGCTGGACAGGACATGGCAAGAGACGCGTAATTAAAAAGGATGTTTTTGGCTTAAATAGAAAATGGAATCTGCAAGTAAAATAACCCAAAAAAAAATTTTTTTAAAAAAAAAAAAAAATATTGCGAATCTTCAAATTATATTTTACGAAACTCATAACCATATTTTATATTTGTATTTTGGTTTAAAGTTTACTGTTTAAAGCATAACTTAAAATACCATTTTTTTCTTAAATTTGATTTTTCCAAAATATTTCGCATATTTTTGTCGAAATCAATTTTCTACGATTTACCAATTTTTGGTCGAAACAATTTTCACATATTTCTTTTTCAAAACTTTTTGCATATTTTATATGTGCAAGCACAATTTGTTGCTTCCATAACCTTAGTTGAAAGTTTTGTCTATGACTTTTATTTTTTTTAAAAGTAAAAATTTGTGGTAATTATTTATTATAAATAAATTTAAAGTCGATTTTTATTTCTAACAAATATAAAATTCATAAAAAAATTTTTTAAAAAATTTTTTCCATAAATAAAAAAATGGAAAAGTTTTTTTCAAATTTTTATTAAAAAAAAAAAAAAAAAAAAGTTTTGCAGCAATTTTTTTTCGAAAGTTTTTTTCGTCATCGATTTTATTTTTTTTTGAAATATTTTTAAAAATTTTTTTTTTTTGGTCAAAAAAATATTTTCTGATAACGTAGTTCGAAAGTTTTGTCTAAGATTTATTTTTTTTAGTCAAAATATTTCGCTTAAAAAAAAAATATATATATTTTCTCCGAAAGATTTTTGGCCTAATTTATATAGTCAAAACGAGTTGTATCATTTTTCTTAGCCATATTTTTTTTGGCCTACAATTTATTTTTTTTTATTAAAACCATTTTTGCATAGTTTCTTTTGCCGAAAGCTTGTTGCATATTTTAATTTGCTATTAAAAAAATAATAATAATAATTAATATATAAATAAATAAATAAAAAAAAAAAAATTTCCTTTAATATTTGGCCTATTTTGATTCAGAACTTATACATATAAGCTTATCATATCATTTTTATAAGTTTTTTTCTTTTCAATATGGCTAGTTTAAACCTTTTAATGTTAAAACGTAAATTCATCCGAAGAGACATTACCTTAGAGTTAAGTAAAATCCAAACCAATATTCCCACATCCTTAGTGGAAATGAATAAAATAAAATATATGGTTGAAGATAAGGAAAAATCTTTAAAATATCTGGATAATGAAATACAAGATATCCAATTTTCCAAACAATTTGATGCTGATAAGTTTGCACAGGAATATAATTTGTGTCTTGACTATCAAAGTAAATGTAAAGAGATCCTTGCAATCATTTTTTGTGCTACAATGGAACAATCTTTCAATACACCCCATATATACTCTAATACAGATAACATGATTCCTCATTCAGGGTCAAAATCTCATGTTGAGCTAGTAAATGAGTTGAAAGATGGGATTGAGTGTAATTTGAGTAATGAAATTGTAGATGATGAAGTAAATGAGAATTTAGATAGTGCTAAGGAGGTGTTATATGACCAGTGCAACAAAGACACATCATTGAATATGAGTGAGTTTAAAGAACATTCCTCAGAAATAAAGGAGGCCCCTGCTCCCTCTTCTCAAAAATTTGAAGAAAAAACAGTTGAGGAAGTAGGCCACATATTTCTTGCTATTTACATTTCCTCTCATTCTTCAGCCTTATTGCTTGAGACTGCAACCATTTATGCTTAACCTCCCCAAAGTGGGTGAATTGATTTTAAATCCATATTTTGAATCACCTTCCCTCACTGTTAAATTTTCAGTACTTCAGTGGGACACATGTAAATTTATACTTGGGGTAATTGACCTTATTTCCAATATGAATAATGGAGTTAAATTTGTTATTGTGCAGAATAGTTCAGTAAATACCAAATCCAAATGTAAATATATCCCTATCTTTGAATCCTTGAGTATTACATTAACTACAGAATTCATTTTTAATTTGCATAATGTACTTTGTGGTAACTACTATATAGAAGCTATTCAAGTAGAATCAATTCCCATCTATCAAGACAGTACAGTAGCATTATCTTTGTTAGATTCTTTCCTATGTGAAAGAAAAAAGTTGAAAAAGTGTTCTGTTTTTGAAGAAAAAAGATTACATAAAGCTTCTGAAAAGTATATAACACCTTTATTTATGGCTAGGTTTGATAATTGTATTTCACCATGCTTTCCCCCAAAACCATTAAAAAATTCAAACTGTTTCCCAGGACCAGATTTCCTTATGCCTGATAAATCTGATACTAAATTATATGTAAGAGCCCCAATTTTTGCTGCATCTCCAAATTCAAACATTATACCAGATAATAATAAAAATACTTGTGTTTTAAATATTAACCAAAGGGGGAAAAACCATCATCATGAATATCTAAAAGGGTGTTCACAATTCTCTAAATTTTCCTTTGATAATAAATTAAAACTTAAGCATAAGAATGAAAACCTCCTCCCATTTGATAGAGGAAAAGTGCCAAATTTTTTAGAATGCCATGTTGAAAGCTATCCAATAATTTACTCCATTCCTGAGAAACATAACCATAATGCTGCATTGAGACTGACTGAAAACAATGCTGCTCTTAAAACTTACTCTAATTTTAAAATGCTAAGACTACATAGAATTGAAGTGCATTTACATTTTATAATTACTAGATATTTATAGAGATATAAATTTTTTTATTTTAGTTAAATTTAAGTGGATTTTTTTTTTTTTTTTTTTCATGCTCATTTAAACATATAATTTTTTAATTATTTAAAAAAAAAAAAAATTAATCTTTTGTTCAATTTAAGTAAATGTTATCTTGAATAAATTAAATAAATTGAACAGTTCTGGTGGGAGTGTACAAAACAAAGCTTTCCTATAAAATATTTTTTAGTTAATTTTAAATACTTTTCAAGATTTTGATGCCAAGAAGTAAAACTAATATTCTTTAATTTCACAAAATATACCTGGATAAAGCAACAGTAAAAATGAGCATAAAATAATATTCAATAACGTTAGTAGCTTTTAAACTAAATTTTTTATTTATTAATTTTATAATGTATTAATTTATTTTCAATTTAATATTTTAAAATTTTAAGAAGGAGTTTATACCTAGGTAAGATTTCCATATCTCATTCTTGGTTCAGAGTCACAAATATAATATAAGAATATTGAAGTATTTTGTCTCCAACAAGAAATAATTTCATGAGATGGAAGCAGCTTTGTTTAACTTTGGACTAATTTTTTTTCACGAGGCGAAGGCCTTCTTCCTTTTTTTTGTTATATATTAGGCTGGACCTACAACAACAGAAGCGAAGAGAGCCCTAGGGCTGAAACTCTAAAAACTTTTATAGTTCAGATGAGAAAAAACAACATTTTTGTAATAGAAGTTCTTAGAAACATGTTTAACAGATAAAACAACTTTAGCTGATTCCAATTTACTTCAAGCCCAAATCATCCTCAGCATTTTGGAATAAATGCTACGCCTTTAGAAGAAAACTGCATGAAATAACAAAGGTGAGACTTGGTTGTTTTTTTATTATAAATCTCCTTCTTAATTTTGCCTGAAAATGTATAAAAAAAAAAAAAATAAAACTCTGCAAAAAATTTATTTAATTTTAAAGTTTTATATAAACCTTAAGCTAGGCCATATAGGCTTACTTTATAGATAGGCTAGATTTATGCTCAATTTTTTCTATTTGCCTCTGCATTAATATCACAGTGTAACTTAAATTGCAATCAATTCAAATTTTGTAACCAATCTCTTCATCCATTTTAATTTTATATTTGTAATTCAGTTTTCCATAACCATTTTTTTTGTCTAGGTCAAAACCTTTACTATATTTTTACTGAATTACCATAAATCCAATAACCTGATGAAAGTATTAACATAATTTTTTTTTAACCTAAAATTTGGATTGCTGTCAACCTTTGTTTTTATCAAATAAATATCAATAATATAAACTAGTCTCATTTTTATAATTCATCATTTTTACCATTTTAGTCAATTATTGATTAAATATTTTTTCTCCCACTGAAATTGTTACTCTAGGCTAGGGCTTATATTTTGCATTATTTGAATAAGTTTTTTAAAGAGAGGAGGCCCAGAATTACTTTAGTTACATTACTTTTGGTGATTGTGTTAGTTTAGGTCAGTCACCCCAAGTTATTCTTTGCAAGCAACATTTCTTATAACCAGAGCCTATCTCATTTCCCAGTTTAATTAAATAAAAAATTATAAAAATTTAAAGAATTTTATACCATGCAATCTCTTTGTAGTATATTATATTCAGTATAAATTTTTTCAGAGGGATTAAAACTACCCAACTGAATACTGCATCGTTCTTCCATCCATCCACTTCAAGACCAGATCAATCTCTGCCTAATTATTATTATTATTATTATTATTATTATTATTATTATTATTTATTATTATAGAATTATTATTATTATTTATTATTTATACTTATTATATTATTATTATTATTTATTTTTAATGTTATAAAAATTAAGTTTTAAAACTTTTTTTTTTAACCATAACTTTGAATTTTCTGGTCTAATTTTTGAGTAAAATGTTGCAAATTTTTTTTTAAAATATTTTTTTGAAACTTTTTTTTAATATATATATATATATATTAAAATACACATAGGCCCTTCAACTTAACTTGTATTACTTGACCCCAGGACTGCCATCGATCTCCTCTCCCAGTCTTCCATTGTCTCGTGTGCACCTTCTGCTCTCCTACTTTTCCATTACCCGGTTGAGATGGGCACATCACCTGGAAAGGGGAAAAAAAAAGAATGCAATGGCAGCAGGCCCATTTACATTATTCACCACAACCCAGGAAAATGGCCCATTTCTCAACACACAGGAGAAAAAGATGCCAGATTAACCAGTCCAGGGGTAAACCGTAACCGCCAACTACCCAAGAGCGCCTGAGAAACTCAACATAATATACATATTGGCATGTTAGGATACAAAAAAACAGTAAAATAAAAAAAATATACCAAAATAGGAGCTTACAACATTGCTCGTTACACACAAAATTAATTTACAAATACACAAAAAAACTATTTTTTTTGCTTAGTTCCTTGAACTGTTTACAAACATAACATTTCTTGGGTATGAAACCAATTAACAGAGCAACAAAAAATCTTTATAAATTTAAGACACTTCTCTAAATTGACACCCGTACCATAGTTAACAAACAAAAAAAATAAAAAAAACAAACATCTCCTTTACATGAAATTACGGTTACATATTACCAAATAAAAACGTTCTTTTAAATAACCCCATGGTGCATATTACACCCGATTCGCAAGATTACATTCATAGCGGTCAACAACATACACAAAATTTATGAAGTTGAGGATACCTTCCGCTCCCTCATAACTTGCAGCATTTCTTGGGCCCGCTTAAGGATAGCATCCCGCCGACCGGCAGACGTGCCCCCCGGCATCATACACCTCTCCAGGCCCTCCAGATAAAACTGGAGCTTCCTTTCCTCCGCCATACTCAAGGCCTCCGGTACAAACTCGCTCACTCCCACTTCATCTCCATCTTTAGGAGCATAATACGCCTGGGCAGACTCCAAAGAAGAATCCGCCCAAGAAGCACGACCCCACTCCGTCTCCAGCGGACTCTCCGCCATCGACTCAACCAAGTTCAAAGCCCCCAGAGACCCCGACCATTCGGATGAGCTACTCTTTGATGGCATATAGGTGTTACCCCGTGTGTTTCCACGGGTCAGCACAGGAGAGGCAACCAATGGCGTCATTGTCGAGATGAGCTCTTCCTCAAACGACTCATCCAACAGACTACGGCTCTTCCCGAACTCACTCACACCAGCCTGCGGAGGGGACATCTCCAAGGATACCAGTGATGCCACCTCAATCTGACCATCCCCTGTCATCTCCTCGTTCACCACAGATGAGTCACCTGCAGAATAATCAGGCCGCATATTATTAGCAATAATCTCCCCAATAGGCCCCAACACTGACTCCGGAACTCCCTGGGAGGAACTGCCGACAGGGGAACCCCTGTGGTGGGTCGACCGCACCGGAGACTCGGGCGCGGCCACCCCACCAACCGTGGTGGTAACAGGGACAGAATATCCCTCCCCCGACGCAACCCCCGCTTCCACTACTGGCCTCCGTCTGAACCGGAGCCACCTACAACTCGGCTGGATGGAGTCAAAAAATGCCTCCACGCATGCATCAGTGTAATGCAATCCATCCGATAGCACAGCCGGAAACAGCAGAGACTCCGAATCGTGTCTCAAGAACCGAGCATGAGGGGCGTCCCGGGTAGAAAACCGGAACGCGTTATCCTGGGCGTACCGGTTAAACCCATGGTTCATCATGAGGAACCGATAACCGAGGCCCGGCTTCTTAAGACCCAGGTTCCGATTGTAAATCTCCCGGGAACGCTCATGCAAATACTCTGCCTGGAATATCGGTTCCTTCTCCATTGAGGGTATAAGGTACTCCAGGCCTTTCCTTATCAAGGTCTTCTCATTAAATGCGCAAATATTTTTTACGCTGGGGAGCAGAAGGTAAACCTCCATGCGTTTATTGGCCCGGTGACAGGATCTTACAATGTCACGCATCAGACTCGGAATTTTGCTCCAGTCCGCAGCAGGGTCATCTGTCAGCAGAGTGACTCCCTCTACCTTTGAGAAGAGCACCTTCCGCCACGCAAAGGAGGTTAACCCCAACAACAGCAGAATATCTACTGCTTTAAGATCTAAGTTCCGCAGAATAGCCGGGGTTTCCTCGATACTCCGCCCAACCTGGGCGTTAACCATGATTTTAACGGCCCATTTAGCTTCCAATTCATTGGTTATTCGGCGGAAAGCAACCGCCTCAGAATCGCCGATGATCAAAACGTTCTTCATCTGCAAATAAAAATACATCTTTTAGAACAAAGCTATGGTTACATATCAAAATGAACAATAAAATGAAAAATAAGGACCTGTAAGGCAATTAGTAATTAGTACATCGGAATTCATCATATTATACTCATTTTAAGTTCACCATCGAACCGTTTTTCGGAAGCACGGCTGGATCATGACATATAACACGGCTGCTTTGTTACTTGTGTGACGCAGATGCATATTTTAATTTATGTTTCAATCAATACTCGACATTACTTCTTCTGCAGTACGATTTGAACATTCTTTTCTTTAATGTATATTTTTCCTTTTTTAAATATTTCCTCAACAAGTAATTTATTTTTATTTATTTATTTATTCTTTTTTCTCTCCATTTTCAATTTTACGGTGCTAACACTACGCTTTTTCGCAATAACAATGATAAAGAAAAAAAATAAAAAAAAATTCTCAATTACTTTTACCAATAGGTGGTTAAGAGTTTATCTTGTGATCAATTTTTTAGCTATGTTACTTGGCCTTCGGCGCTGATATTCCAGAGGCACAGCCATGGTATTAGATAATTCCGCTACCGCCCCCCTGGATCTCGTATGCGGCCGTTGGTTTCTCACCTCCGGCTCCAGAATATCAGACTTCTCCGGCTCCGGGATGATAGCAAGCCCCTCCGGTTTCCCATAGGAATCATTCATATACTCCCCAGGCAAACTCTCACACTTGCTCTCATGCTCGCTTTCAGACGACTCTAAATTGTACAGGACCCCCAGAGAACTATTATGAGGGGATGACCGTAACAACTTTTGCACCTGAGGGCTAAATCCCTCAAATGCTGACGTCTGGCCCCATGATTCATCTAGCTCCCCGAAAAACTCCTCCCGACCTTCAGATGACTCTATCTGAACTGACCCATCCGCTAACGGCGAAGCCGGTGCGAATTGAATCAGCGGAGCGGTAAAAGACATTCGCCTATTGTGATAAGGACGCGCTGAAGGATGTAATGCGGACATAGGAATCAAAAATCGGGACTCCGAACTCGCAGACTCAATAAAACCCTCCTCAATAGGATCAATGCGACCGTGATTGTTGGTAGAACCAACAACGGAGGATCGACTCGGAATAGAGAACGACTCCTCAATGAGTTTTGCCACACTGCCACTAAGGTGTTGTACCTGATCTAACACTACAGAGGATCGACTCGGACTGGAGAACGACTCCTCAATGAGTTTTGCCACACCGCCACTAAGGTGTTGTACTTGATCTAACACTACAGACTTCATTATCGTGTCTAACCGCTCTTGACTCTCAGCCAAGTCCTGCAGAGCAGAATATTCATCACACGAAAATGGGGAGGCCTCAAACCCCAGGAAATCCTGTTCTTCTTCCTCCAACTCCACGGCATCGAATAAATTCGGCTCCTCTGTCACCAAACTACTCTCCTCCCTTTGTTCCTCTGGTGACAAAATATCACGTACTTCCCTAACTTCCTCCTCACACCCATCATCTGAATGCAACAGTAAGGTCTTAAAATAGTGGTTTTTCCTCAAATATTCAGGAACATCCACCCACGGCCGTAACTGCGAATAATGTGAGGTTACCTCTTCACTTTGAGGCTCCAGAGGATATCGGGAAATAACATATGACAGACTATTAGAATACACCCTGAGAACAACAAAAGGACCAGTATATCGGCGTTTAAACTTGTTTGTGACCAAATCCCCTGGAAGATGGGTTTTATAAGCAACTTTATCCCCCTTTTTATATGGAGCGAATTTAGAAGAAGGTTCCCTCCAATATTGTTGCAAACAAGGATTTCTGGCAAAAGTATGCGCCCTTTTTAATAAAACCTCGCTAGGTGTCGCTTTAATGGCAGAATGCCACGTATTATTATACAAAATTACGGCCTGAGGCAACTCGGTATCCCAGGAAACAGGATTTTCCTGCACCAACATCCGTAAGGTCTGCAACAGAGTACGATTGACCCTCTCTGTAACTCCGTTACATTGTGGCATATGGCTCGAAATTACCACGTGAGAAATACCAAACTCTCGTAAGACCTCCTCAAACGGTTCACCCATAAATTCCAGCCCTCTATCGCTAAGCAACCGGTCAGGGATGTATGGCAGGAAAGGTAACAACTTGTACTTAAATGCGTTCGCCACAGCAATACTAGTCTTCTTGACAAGTGGCACCACGGAAATAAATTTTGAAAAGTGGTCAATGGCCACAAAACAATAACCATTATTACCTCTTGACCGTGGCAACTGGAGCAAATCCACTGCCAACAAATCAAAAGGATGATTTGAAGTAATTTTCAGGAGTGGTGGTTTTACACTATTTGGATTTGTCTTGTTCTGCTGACAATGTGGACAACTTCTACACACATCAGCCACAACTTGCACCACCCTCGGATTCCACAAGTCTTTGTATATGAGAGAGATTAACTTATTCCTTCCCAAATGACCATACTCATAATGAATCTGACAGACTACAGCAATCAAATATGAAAAGGGAATTATATATTTCCTACGGTCACCTGAATTGAAGTACAATATATCACCTTCCAAGGATAGTTTATCACCCACTGTCTTATATAAACTCAAGGTCTTATCCCACTGCGGAACTGGGGTTTGAGTTTTAACCACCCTAACCAGTTTCCTCAAAGTTAGATCCTGTTTTTGCTCTCTCAAAATAACCTCACTGTCTATAGTAGAGTTAGACACTAGATTATGATCTACGTCAGATGAAATATTAAGACTCTGAACCTTTACCATATTTACCTGGCGATTGCCGTCATCATCCGGCGGTACATTCTGTTCAACATCATTTTGAATTGGATGCAGCAGATTATAATGTATACCAGATACACACCTCAAAGCACATACGTCACTACTTTCATCACCATAAATTAAGGGAGTAGACGTATTATAATACACGTGCACCTGATATTTACAAAGTTGGGCAAATGCTTGAATTACTTCCGGAATAGGCATCTGTCCAGGAAGTCTCATAAGTCTCAGCCTTTTCAAAATATTCCTACCCTGCAGATTATATTTACTCGGATCTTTTAAAAGTTCGTCAACAACTACTTCTCGTATGTCTACGTGAGCACTCTCACTCCCCTCCAAGCAAAGCGCGAAACATCTGAAGAGCGAATCACCCCCCCCAGGTACCTCCACCTGCCTAAAACCCGTTGGGACAGTGAACTGCTCACCCAAGCAGTTAACCGACTCCGACTCCGGTAAATAATCCGATTCCACTGCAGAAAGTGGTGAACGTGACAACGCATCAGCGAGGACATTTTTCCTCCCACTAATATGTCGCACTTCATAGTTATACTCGTTAAGCTCGTCTAACGTCCTAGCTATACGCCCATCAGCGGCAGACATATTTTGCAAATATTGAAGCGGCTCGTGATCGCTAAAGATCACGAACTTTTTCTCATTACAAAGAAAAGGTCGTAAGGCTCTCAATGCCCACCGTAAAGCGGCTAACTCGCGCTCAACGGTAGAATACCGCTGTTGCGTTTCTGAAAAAGTCATTGAAATGAAAGCTATAGGTCGAGATTCGCCATCCTTCTGCTGCGATAGCACTGCCCCAGCACCGATGTCAGAAGCATCGACATGGAGTTCTAAGGGCGGAGAATTCAAACCATAATCCGGAAACGTTAACAATGTTGGACTTACCAACGCTGACTTGAGCACTTCAAACGCCGTTTGACACTCCGGCGTCCAACGAACCACACGTCCGCCAGTCTGGCACGATAACGGCTTGCCAATTTCGGAACAATTAGGAATATGGCGACGGTAGAAATTAACCATGCCTAGGAACTGCCTCAATTGCTTAACTGTCTTAGGCACTGGAAAATCAAGAACTCCAGATAAGTTTTTCTCCAGGGGAAGAATACCCTGACCACTAATAAGATGCCCTAAAAATTCCACAGACTCCCGACACAACTTCGTCTTCTGTGGCTTCAATTTAAACCCATTAGCTTGTAATGCCTTCAGAGCTTTTTCCAGAGAGACCAAGTGCTGCTCGAAAGTGCGGGACCTAATTATTATGTCATCCAAATAAGCCATGACCTCTGACCAGGGAATTCCTGAAAGAGCCATCATCATGCCCCGTTGGAAAGTGGCTGGTCCACCCTTCACCCCGAATGGCATCCGAAGAAACTCATAATGAGAAAGAGGCGTTGAAAATGCAGTCTTCTCCACACTATCTTCGGCCATTTCAATTTGGTAATAACCACGAACCAAATCGATTGTGGTAAAATATTTTGAACCCGACATATTATATATCGAGTCAATCAGGTTAGGTAAGGGAAAAGCGTCATCCTTAGTACATTTATTTAAAGCCCGGTAATCGATACATAGACGTAAAGAACCGTCCTTTTTTCTCACTGGCACAACAGGAGCAGAGTATGGTGATCGACTTTTACGGATGATGCCGCTGTCCTCCAACTCGTAACACTGTCGCTCGATCTCCTGCGCTAATGGCCCTTGAAATCGACGCACAGGTACATGGATGGGTCGATCAGTGGTCAATTCAATATGGTGTTGCACATTCTCAGCCAGGCCAACATCATCATCTCCCGTACTGAGAACAGAAGAGTACTTCAGCAACAGATTAAGAGAAGTTGCTCCTTTTGCGCATCGTCCAACGGAATATCCGAAAATTCAAATTCCTCAATAATCTTGTCTCTAGTCCAATATTCCTGCATATGCGGTTCGCTGGAGTCATCCTCAACAGCTTCCACATGACCCACATTCACCTCAGCGACGTCAGAAATTGGCAGTACTTTACCGACCAAGTAACCTTTTGGCACAAACCTTGCATGGTCACTATAGTTACACACAGCTACCACCGGCGAATTATCATGCGAGATTACCCCAGAAAGCACTTCCAAATTACCATCCTGAACCCCCTCCAATAAGAGCGTGTCCTGAACGTATGGACAGCCATCCAGATTTATTGAAATAAATCCACATTGATAAGCTTCCAACTTGGCATTCTCCCTAGTGCAAATCTTCATTCCTTCAACACTTCTCATAGAGTCCTGTGCTATTACCTTAAACCGCTCTCCTTCGCGACTAAGCAACTGATGTGTTGACATATCGGGGAGAAGATTATTGGCTCGCAACAACGGAACTCCCAACACAAGGGATTCTCTCAAGCACTCTGAAGGAACCACATAAAACTCTTCAAAACCGGTGACAAACCCGCTACGGAACTGCAATGCAAGCTTGACCATCTGCGTCACCCGGACAGCATTGCGACCAATACCACTGATTGTTCGAACTGGCGATGATGAACGCCGCACAATATTGGGAAGTCTTTCCAAAACCGATGAATTAATGAGGTTGACGCACGCACCATTGTCAACAAGACAAGGATACATCCGGTCCCCACATCCAACAATGAGCACATCGACATGAAGAGGTTGGCTATCTACATTACTAAAGTGGACTTTAACCTCTCCAGTATTAGATAAGGGGTTGTCTACATCAGAATACAGATCATTTATTTGCCCCTGGAACTCCGTGGCCTGATCTAGAGTCACGGGGCTGTGGAGTTTAAAGGAGCACCACTGCACGCGCCTGGTTCGTGAACCTCGTCACAAGTGGTACAACGGTTTGCTTTTGGCCTGGCCCCCTGATTATTTCTTTGGGGCTTAGGCGAAGGTCTCCGCGAAGTTCGCGCAGAATCTTCCTGCCTTTGACAATTTATACCAAAGTGGTCCCCAGAACAATATGGACACACTGGTGTTTCCGCCCGTGAAGGGGATTGATTATTTTCCTTTCTCTGCTGTAATTTCCTGCATTCCTCCCTTTGATGTCCTTTCGTTCGACAGAACGAACAGATGTTCTGATAGAGGAAACAGTCATCAATAGTATGATTTGTCTTGCCACAATGATGACAAAGCTTAGCTGATCTTCGCGTATTTTGCTGACTGGCTTGAGCTTTCCTAGCATTTTGTGGACTCCCCTGGGTCCTTCCAGTATTACCAGAATTTTTCTGCTGACTTCTTGGAAAATTATCATTCTCTTGATGCTTAGTCTTCTGAGCTTTGGGTGAAGAAGTCTGCCTAGGAGCATAACGGTTCACAATTTCGTTCCATATGTTCTTCCTCGGTGCAGAATCTTTAGGAGTGACGTGAGATATGGTGATGACCTCGGACTCCACCTCATCCTTACCTTGTTCTATGCCGAGTTCATTGTAATGCTCATTGGCCAATCGTACTATCTGATCAAAACCTAACCTTTGGCCAGTTCGCCCCTCGTGATTCAAAATATAATCCCGCATTCTCTGTTCCACATCCAGCGGCATATTATACAAAAAGGCGCGGCGTAAGTTGTCATGTGTTCGCATGTTCATACCAGGGTACACTCGACTAGCCAGTTGCTCAAGTCGTAACGCAAACATATTAATACTTTCTCCAGACTTCCTCTTAGCCAGCATAAACTCCTGTGTGGCCTTTTGCTTCTTCATCTCAGACTCATGATTCCACCATGTGATTAAAGCACTCTTTACAGCAGGATATGAATCTTCATCTTTAGTTAACTGCCGATACAAATCCAAGTATGATCCGCCCAGGTAATTCCCCAAAACTATCAGCCAGTCATCATGTTGGTCTGGGTAGGTGAACTCACAATATCGTTCAAACCTCCAGAGAAATTTATTAAAGTCTTGTCCATCGTCAGGCATAAACTTCGGTGGTGGTGCGGCGCGCGGCCGAAACGCCCAGGCATGCAACTGCGTCAGCAGAGTAACTGACTTGGTAATCATTGTCAACTGAGCCTGCATAGCTTCCAAAGGGTCCGGTCTCACGGTGCCAACACTACTAGATGGAACCCCACCAAAATCAATCAATGGAACTGTGGAAATTGGTGCAGTATAAGTTGAAGTAGTCACAGTTGATAGTGCGGGTGCGCTTTGGTATGATGCACTTGATATTCCAGCGGCAGAATACATCCCACCACCTTCACAACCAGTAAAGCCTACTCTAGGTAAGTGGTATCTTCCTAAGCTACCTCCGACAACCTCCGATGCTCTAGGGTTATCAACTTCCCTGGACAGCTGAGAGCTATAATTGTCTCGCTCAAACGGGAATCGAAAACGTCCCTCCGCAACCGGTGGCTTGCGTTCTCGCTTGCTTTCCATCTCTTGCATCAACCTCTGCCTCTCCGCTTTCTCTTCATTCAACTGCCTTTGTGTCTCATTTAGAGCAGCTGTCAACCGTTTCAACTCTTCCAAAACCAGATTTTTCTCCTCTACCTCTACTGGATTCCCATCCACTGAACCCCCCGTGGCCATCCCCCCAGATGTATTGGGAAGGTGTAATGCCCCAGAAGTTTCAATGTCATCCACTCCACTTGCATTCTCTGCATTCTCAGACATACTGAAATATTCAATCTTGGGGATGTAAAAATCACCCTATAAGAGTCTCCAATAGTAACAGAGTATCCTGGCAAGGTCGCCACTTAATATGTAACGGCGAAGGGGGCAACCCTGCCAATAGTCGAAAAAAAGAGAAAAGAAAACCCTAAGCGCAGAAAGCTAATAGGAAAGAAGTTGATCGACTGATCAGCAAGAAAGCGCCAGCCCAGCCGTTGCGCAACTCTTTTGTAGAATAAAAATGAAAAAGAAGGTAAGAACACTGGATACTCGAGGTGTTACTAAGGAGACTAGCTATTCAATAAAACGCAGACACACAAGGTCATATAAAAATATATAATTAAAAAAAACAGACATATATACAGCTTGTGCTTTGGCACCATACAGTCTTGTAATATAAAAAAAAATATAATATATTTTAAATTTTCGTAAATTCCGGCAATAGTACAGCCTGTCAGATCAGAGGGGCCAATCGGAGCTGACCAGATCGTAGAGGTGAATAAGATTAAATATTACGCGGACTCGCATTCAATTGACCTATATAAAATAGGGGGTCTATTCTATTAAATTGATATAAATTATTTAAATTATTTAAATTAGAGACACGCGCACGTGGCAAAATATATACATGGACGAGTCAATACAACTCATATAATTATAGCGGTCATTCAACGCGGACAAGATCGCAGAGGTAATATAATAGAATTACAAAAGAGATCAATAGGACTATGTAAATGCACCTATATAAATATAGATATATATATATATGCATAATTTAACATATCAAATGCAAATATAAAGATCGAATTTTGTCATCAAAACATGGTGATACTCAATTACAAAAAATAACTATTATTTAGTTGCTCTTCAAAGTTAAGTATAGGACAAGAATGGCAGAGTACATTACAATTTTAACAATATTAATCAGTGAGTCACTAATGTCAAAATAATGGTTATTATAGCAGCTTTAAAAACGATGATGACGATTAGAGATTAGAGGTTAAATAAGTTACAAATTTTTACGTAACTTAAATGTATATAGCGGACCCTCCATCGGACAAAACATCTCATAAGCGGCAGTGTAATTAAAAACAGTCCCGCTCTTTGGCCCGCAACCTCGGATATACTTCAAGATAATTATTGAGCCACAACTGAGTAAGGGCGGAGTGGTGAAATAAGTGACTATGAAAAGATAGGGACACTCGAGTCCCGATCGAATATGTCCACCGGACTGTATGCGTGAAAGAACTGCGCCTATTGTGCTCCAGCACCGAAAAATGAAGCCCAAGCCCGGATCCCTGCAAAATGCAGTTATCAGAGATCGTGCTTAATACATAAATATTAACTAACGTATCGCCATTATTTCAAGATTTTAAAAATATTAAGCAGTTCCACATACCCTGTGGTGGGGAACTGAGCTCCTCAAGATATAAAGCTGGGGCAAAACCGCAACCTTCTGACGAGACACGTGGCAGAATATAATTCGATGCCACTATTGTATTGCAGGGCAGATGTAATCAGAATAAATATTTATAATAAGTGGCAAAATACACTAAATGTCACAATTTGATAAACAGTCACTTTAACAGTTAATAACAAATGCCACCATGCACTGCAACTCGATAAATTTTATTCAATCTCCTTATCCTATAACCAATCTGCAACGGAAAAGCAATCATAAATAATCAAAAAAAACAAATATTGTCATGTATATTCCTATAGAACATGCATGACATTTAACTTAGCTAAATAAGCCATTCTGAGCTCCAGCTCCATTCTTCAAGTCTTCCATTGTCTCGTGTGCACCTTCTGCACTCCTCCCTTTCACTACCCGCTTGAGATGGGCACATCACCTGGAAAGGGGCCAAAAAAGAATTTGCAATGGCAGCAGGCCATTACAATATATATATAGATATTATATATATATATTATATATAATATATAGTATATATATATATATATATATCTATATATATATATATATATATATAATATATATATATATATAATATAAATATATATATAATATTATTACCGTATATATATATATATAATATATATATATTAATGAACATCTTAGTATTTACAAATTCTACATCATAACCAACATCCAAATTACCATTTAATATTTTGTCAAAAATATCATTAACAACACTATTTATATCTAGAAACTCTTTTTTCAATATTTCCAACGCTATTTGATAGTTGTTATCTACATACTGCAGATGGCCTATTAATTTCGACGCATAACCTTTCAAATATGAATTAAGGTAGGCCAACTTATTAGCATCACTATACGTTTTAAGGCCTATTACATTTTGAAACTGATTAAAAAATTGTGAAAACTGCAATCTATCATCAGCACTTACCCTCGAAAGTCATACACTTCAAAGATATAGGCTTAGGTTCGTTAAAATTACATTTATTTAATGAGTCAATAAACATATGGGTTGAATTATGAAAACTGTTATCATTTGCCGCATTTGGATTGAAAATTTCAAAAGGGTCAAGGTAAGCCTCAATATCGGAAATAGTAACCAACCTGCACTTCAACTCGTTTGAAAATAAACTGTTGTCAAGGTTTTGATATCATATTCATTTGAAATAATGCTAAGATTTCTATTATCTGTTACTTTATAGAATCTAACAAAGAGTTAGTTTCCTTTTGTTTAAGAAATAGACTAGAGTGCTAGTCAATTTATTTTCATCTTTGAATGCAGTTAATTTTTTAATAATTATAGTGCATACATGCCTTTTTTGCCAGTTCTTTCTTCTGACGATTCTGGCAACCAAGTCTTTGCATTTAGCAACTTCCATATCAGTCATAATTGATATATATTTACAAAATTATAAAATACCAAAATTACCAATTAATCTGATATCATTACTTACTGAGTAAGTATTTTAAATTATTATTATATATAATTAGCAATAATAATAATTGAAAGCTTGAATATAAAAACTTAATAACTAAATATTTTTATACAAAAACAAATGTAGTATGCATGCATTATTAAACTAATGTCCATGAAAGAATCAAGATCATGTGATCAGAATGACCTTGAAAAAAATGCGAGGATTGAAAATTAAAGCTGGACTTTTTAAGCTTACGAGGCAAACTATATATGCGTAAACATGAAAATTATAAAACATGACATGTACGCATACATTTTTTTATTCTACTTCGAGTGTACTCAGCTTTAGCTTAAATGAATTATATACATATATGCGCAATAATAAGCGCATACAAATATTGAATTTGCGCACACGAAATAATAATTATAGGCGAAATGAAATATGCACACAAATAAGCGCACATATAAATAGGCGTATACGTGGAATAATAAGCGTATACGTAAGTTTGAAATATACGCACAATAATAAGCGCACATATAAATAGGCGTATACGTGGAATAATGAGCGTATACGTAAGTTTGAAATATACGCACGATAATAAGCGCACACTTAACGCTTGAAATATATTAAAAATTTTGATGTTGGACATCCAAATTCTTAACATGGGTTTGTATCATGCAAATCTTGTTTGTCCTGTCACCAGACCAAACAACCTTTACATGATTTTGACCAACATATGCGAAATTTATACCACCCAAAGGTAATATATCTAACGCATACATTGGGTGGAAGCTATTGCAAAACAAGTGATACACCCTTTTTTATTATTACATTTTTATTATTACATTTATTATTACATTGGGTGGAAGCTATTGCAAAACAAGAGATGCGCCCTTTACTGTAATTATAACCTTTAATGTAAATAACCATTTAATAAATAAATAAATGAATAAATACTAAACCTTTAATTTGAATACACACCTTATTATGCACATGAAGATCTTTAAATATATGCGATAATATACCCATGTGGTCTCTAATATAATGAATAAAATTGTACTGGCCAACACAAAATTAAACCTAATTATATCAGCTACCTGAATATACCTCACATTCGTAGATGCGAAATGTTCGGCAGACCTCAGTTTCAATCTGAATTTTAGACTAAGATGATAAAATGAAGATCTTACCAATAAATTCTGAAAGAAAATACTCCCAAAAATTATACTTATAATTATAAATCCAAGCTTTCAAGCGGTGGGGCTTGATTCGCAATATATAATCTTTCATATATTAGACATTAGTTTCAATTTAAGCAAAATAATTTACAATTATAAAGATTCACTTGATTCATTTGACATTAATTTAAAGATAAGCACAACTTTAAACCATGTATTGATTTGCCATATAATAAAAAATTGGACTTATTATAGAAATTAAAACTTTGACAAAATATAAATTTTAATCAGGATTCACAAATTTTCACGTCCATCACTTTTCAAGTATTACGAAAAAGTAAAAACTGACCGTCTAAAGGTGGAAAGATGCGCGGACAGCTTAGTTGGTTTGCTTTGAATACGAGTAATATTTATGACGTGTAGCATTACTACAAAACATTTTTAATATGATACGAATGGATTCACTAATTATAAATGTTTTATATAAAATGATGAGTCAGAAAATATAATATTATTAAATATATATATATATTGACATATTTGAAATTATCCTAAATATATTAATAAAATACTATAGAGATAAAAAAAAAAATAGGAAGTAATTATTAAGGTAAAATTACTTGTTAAGTTAAAAGCAATCCAGAACCAGACCACTATAAGCTGAAAATCTCCATCTCGATATGCAGCATCTTATAAAGAAATCAGAATTCCCTTCTCTGAGGATATTAGTCCAAAAGGGTAAAGAGTTTGAGAAAATAAGCTGAAGCTGAAATGAATAAAAGTAAAAGTATGCGTAATAATGATTATAAAAAATAGTACTTAAGAGAAAAGTATAGTGATCTGAATGTCAGTAACTAAGAGATCCATGTTTACATAATGTTTCAGTACTGCTTGCAAAAAGTTCCTCAGATTCCAGTATCAGGGCATAATATTGCCCAACTTTCCAGTACCATTACGCGGGCCAAAAAATCCTCAAGTGTTTAGTGTCTGCGGCGAAAAAAAACTCATATTCATTGTCAGGTGCAAAGTCCTCAAGTTTAGTAATGCAGGGGAAAAATTGCCCACTTTCATTTATTGGAATAAGAACTTGACAAATATCAAAATGATTCTATCTCTTATCATGAAGAAAACAACAATAGACAAAATAAGATATACCATTTCATGTGGTATGTGTGCCTTTACTCACACACAACCTTCTTAACTCACCTGCTTCATTTTAGTGTCAATCACCATTCACCTTCTTTATATTATTGGAAGCCACTCTGAGAATTACTATCTGAACATTAATAGAAAATGCTCTTGTTAAACAGTTCTAATCATATTTATTTTTGTTTTTGGAATTTTAAATTAAATTAATATATCTTTTGGAAGTTAAATCTTCCACAAATCATTAAGTTCACTTTGTGTGTAATTTTTTTTTTTCTTAATATTATAATTGTGTTTATTTGTAATTTTCATCACATTAATGTGGAATAGAATTTCCATTAAAGATTCGGAGGTAACTCAGCTGGTCGCCGTGTAATTACCCCCATTAGCCTTTAGGCCTAGTAGCTCTAGCTATCTTAGGTAACTTTAGTATTCCTATTTTAAATTCCCGAAGTATTAGATATCAACCCTTCGATCAGCAATAGGTGCAAACTTATGAAACAGTGATTCGTTTTGGTTTGATAAGAACTAAATTAAAAATAAAGATGAGATTTGAATAGAACTCCCCTCCATTACACCATCCCCTCAAAGCAACTCTAGGAATAAAACCTCCAGTTCTTCTTATGGAAATTCAATATGAGCTTCCTGTGTCGCGCTCCCACATGGAAGTGCAATCATGAATCTCCCTCGCCCTCTGCAAGGGGAACAAGGTCAATCAAGTATAGTGAACAGTGCGATTTTGGACTGTACTCAAGAAGCAGCTGTCAAACACCGACCACCCTCCACCTTCATCTCCACGAAGAAGCATTTAGCTGTCTGTCAAAAATGTGGCCACCCATACTCTCACGCCCCAAAAAATGATCATGTGCTGTGCCTCCTTAAATCGATGCAGCAGAGCGTCCTGAAAAATCTCAACCTAGCCCCATGGAGCAACACTAAAGGGGGGGGGGAAATTACCCAAAAAACAGCAAACGCAATATGATAAAATAAATATACCCAATGACAGTCCATGATAAATAAAATATAAGCATCAGTAAATTTATCAAATCTGTTAAGAAAGAATGAAATAGTCAGGCCAATAAAATAAAATATACAAATGCATAATAAACCAATACCATAAAAAAATGCAATAACCATGATCAATCATAAAATAATGGAACCCATAATTAAAAATAAGGACAAAAACTCACAAAATGGCTCCCTGCCCTGGCATCAACTTTGCTGAGGGGCTCCATAATTAGCGATCAAGTCTGCCGACTCTGATGGCTCTTTATTTTCCGATTCTGACTCCAAAAGTGATCCATGATTCCAAGGATCTACCAACTCTGGCAACACCCAAGATGGATCCACAATCATCCACCATCTTCCCTCATCTCACAATAAATCTAGACACATCCAACTTCCAAATCACTTACTTCCTCAGCACGTACTGACGTCTCAAACAAGAATCAACCTCCATAGCCCACCACTTGCGCCCTCTCAACACCACTTCAAACGGCAACTGCCCTGAACTCGTCACACTGAAATTATTTAAGCCACAATTCAGAACCCACAACAATCGCCCTTACCTTTGAAAACAACACCACAATTCATCATGCCAGAACTATAGAAGGTTTAACCCATTCCCAATCCTTGCGGAAAAACCACTTTTTTTCCTCCTCGCTCACCCTTATTCTGAATTTCAAAGGTGCACGCTACCACCCCCCCCCTTTCAAACATGGGATTGCCTCCCTGTCCACCCTTGGTGGGCCCTCAGCCCCTGATAACCACTGCTTTGGAGAACACTTCTCCCCATGGTTTAACCTACGATGATTTCAACCACACATTCAACCCCAATTCTTGCCAGTGGCTCTGTCACAACTCTGTTGGAAATACACACCAAGTCCGACTCTGTACCCCAACGTAACACTCCAACCACCAATTCGGCAACCAACCTTCTCCTCAACACATACTCCAGGACAGAAAAGTGCCCTTTGCAAAACCAGAACCTCAGACAACCTTGGCTCTGTGAACCTCTGTTACACACTTTTCTGCTACTTTTTCCTGTCATTCCTCAATTGAAAAACACTACAGACTTCCCTACCTTTATTCGCTTACCACCAAGTGGTTGCTCTACTTCTTCGTAAGCTTCCTCATTTGCTCCTAGGAATTCACTCCAATTACACAATAATATTTTTCCTAAAAATAAATTTTATTTTTTTTTATACTATTTTCAAACCGGACACTTAACGATATGAATCCTCAATTGCGCATAGGTGAATATTAGGACATCTGGGGCTTTGAAACCTAAAAATTCCCTAATTAATATATTCAGATTCAGTTTTCTATAATACTAAATACTCCAATCACTATTGAAATTTTTCAAGAAGCGTTGCCTATGTAATATAATATATTTGGGAGGTATTCAGTTAATACATAATCACAGCGTATTGTACACTTTCTTTGGGTTTTTTTCAGTATTAACACTATTAAGACACTGAGTCACTGTCTCTATTTTCATTAGCACCTACTGATTGACTTGTTCTCTTTGTCTTCAAAAATGTAATTTCTTCTTATGGAGTTCTTTCACTGTTTTCTGGGTTGAAGTAGATGCATCCCGAAGGTTT
>JABUQX010115444.1:0-27500 GCA_015478945.1 Trachelipus rathkii | reverse complement strand
GGATGGCGCAGAGCGAATCTGAATAAATGACATAAGAGTGGTCTTGGCTAAGGAATAAAATTCGAGAGAGGGCAATCATTACATCCATTAATTCTGCTATAAAAATTGAAGCATGAGGGGGTAGGGTATAAGAGAGGTTGTGGTCAAGAACGACAGGAGACGCACCCACACTGTTTCCTGTTTTAGAGCCGTCAGTAAACACTGGAGTAAATCCACCGTGAACTGCGGAATGTGAGAGGAATTATGCCTTTAACAAGGTAGCGGGGTGACTAGATTTGGAGTGAGAGGTCAGGACCAGGAAAATTTGGGAGCAGGGAATAGCCTAGGTTTATACCCTTAATCATAAGAGAACGGCAGCACCTTTTGCAAATGGATGTTGAGGAAGTAAAGGATGTTATAATCTTCGTTAGCAAATGGCCAGTAAGGAGAATTCTGGGGTATCTCTCGCAGAATCGGTGTCAGAGCAGACGGTATTGGGGTCTGAAAGTGAAGAAAACTTGTGCACATGATGTATTTTTTCCCTTCGAAGAGAGAGTGGCATCACATCGGATTCAAGTTCAAGACTCACCCGGGGGACGATCGGAAGGCTCCAGTGGAGATACGGATCGTTACGTTTTGGATTGAATCAGTAGTAACAATCATATATGGCGAACATTTTAATGAACTAATTGCTATGGGAATAAATACGAGCTAAGCCCCGCCCCTTTTTACATTCCTCTCGTTTTAATAAGGTTAGGTTTATCGTATCCTCTTGAAACTTGGCACCCCCTTTATTTTTTAGGAAATTACATATCTGTGCGCCCCCTAGGGGATGCTGAACCCCAAAACTTGGTTTTATTTCTTGTTGATGGTAAATAAGCTTCGGACATGGTTCTAGAAGATATCTATATATATATTATATATAATATATTATATATATATTAATATTATATATACTAATATATATATAATATTATATATATATATATATATTATATATATATATATATATATATTATATATAATAGTATATATATATATATATATATATCTATAATATATATATATATATATATATATATATATTTAAGATGCTGGGTTTTGATTTTTCGTTCTCGGGTTCTATTGATCGTAACCGGTAGAAATTTGGTATTCTTATAGGACAGGTGGTGGTGTCACTTCGTCGTAGACGTGCCTCCACCCTTTTTAAGTTTTTCTGGTTAAGGTCTTATGTAATTCTAAGTTTTTGGTGTGAGGCGAAGGGTTAAGATTTTCATGGTTCGGTCCTTTGGAGACTTTGATTTCCCTTAACTTCATTGAGTTTGATGCTTGAAACGTCAAATTAAGGGTTTTCAAGATCGGAGAATCTGATTCCAAGGTCCATAAAGTGATTCAAAGGCCCTATCGACCAAGTCATGTCAGCAGCTGACTTAGTCAAGGCCCCCCAACTCCAGAGAAGTACAGCTCAATGAAGACGAAGCCTTTCCAAGGCCAATGAGACAGTCTTCGGAGACAATAGCTTCTGAATGATAGGAAATGACAAGTCATGTAGGCAGTTGACTCGGAAATTTCCATTACATCGTTAGTTTTTGACGGTTGATGTGTCAAAGTACATGGTTCTAAGGTCAATGAGACCGTTTTCGATGGTTACAGAACTCTAAACCGTCAGGTAATCCAAGTCATGTCGGCAATTGACTTGGAAATTCCCCCAAATGTCGTTAGATTTTAACGTTTGAGATGTCAAATTAAGGTTTTCTAAGGTTGTTTTCACCGATATCAGATCTCTAACCCGGCAGGAAATCAAAGTCATGTCGGTAGTTGACTTCGGATTTTTCCTTACATCGTTAGATTTTGTCAGTTGATGAGCCAAATTATAGGTTTCTAAGGTCGAGGAACTCGTTTGCGTGGTCTACGCTGCGTTTCGGACTTAGCCCAGCATCTATATACAGAGTTACGCGTCATAGTGTCAGGGTTCGAGTTTTTATTTTTGATCGTATTTCTTTCAAACTTGGTATCCTTATTGCTGATGGTAACACCTCAGCATAGCCGAGGTTTCCACTCCGCTACGCCTCCTGCAAGTGGGTGATGAGCTGAACCCCTTAAACTTGGATATGGTAGATATATGGAAAATAAGTAGACGAAATGTTTTATCGAATGCTTCGGAGCCAGAGAGGAGTGCGAAGCCTGAGTTGGCTCATGCTTCGGTGCCCTGCATCGCAGCCGGTTTCCGGAGCTGAAGTTGAAATCTATTTACATACGAATAATTTTAATAGCTCAAATAAGGTGTCTAATTGCGAATATGGAAAAATTGATTTTGAGAGTTTCGGAACCCCCACGGGTGTCTGAGAGATCCTCGGAGTGGGGCTCCCAAAGGAAAAAATAAAAAAAAATTATCATACATTATCAGTGCAAAGGATTCGACCGACGTCCTGATGTGTAGTTACGATTAAAATGGAGGAGATGAGCAGGATCATTCTGCTTGAATCCAAAACTTGTTACGACTGTAACTAATATGATGTCTATATCCAACCCTATGCAAGGATGGGTTGCTGAGTAGTCGCGATAGGGTTGTTCTTATTTCGTACGGAGGAGTAGATTGGATGGTAGTGTCGAGAAGGTAGTAGTAGTAGTGTAATAGTAGTAGTTAGTTCTAAGTAGTAGTGTAAGTAAGCAGTAGTAGTAGTATGTCACCAATAGATCACTCTTTAATTTTGTTATCCCTATTTATTTTTTTAACGGTGTTACGTGATGGCCCAAGGAGCTCCCGCAGGAAGGAACCGACCCCGTTCTAGCGTCGAAGACTTGTGGACAAGACTGACGCCAAACTACGATTGATATCAGTTATAAAATTCTAATTAACCATTGACGCCATTTTAAATATATGATTCATTTCGCCATTTAACCCCGTTTGCTAACTGTCTTGTAGCGAACATTCTTCAATTAGATTATAAGAAATCTGTTTGTTCATTTATAAAAAAAAAATTAACATTCTTCGTTTTTACTAAATAAAGCGTAGACTGGCTGTCCTCACAATCGCCCCCATTCGCAATCCGACCAATATATATATCTGAATATTATATTATATATATATATCATATGATATTATATATATATATTATATATACTTATATATATTATATAGTATACTATATTATAATTATATATATTATTATTTATTATATATAAATATTATATGATAAGATAATATATATATCATTATATATATATATAATATATATATAGTATAATATTATATATTTAGAGATATAATATATATATATATATATTATAAATATCTAATTATATATATATATATTATATATTATATTTAATATATTTTATATATATATATATTAATATATTAATATATATATATTTATATTGTATAATTTTATAATATATATATCATTTGATATTAATTTATATATATATCGTATATATATTATATTATCATATATATTAATATTATTTATAATATATATTATAATAATTTTATTATATTATATATGACATTATAATTGCGTTGACTCCGTTATATTAATGGTTAGGTTAATTGTTAAGTTTGTTTAGGTTGTTAGGTTAGGTTAAGGTTAGTTTAGTTTAGGTATAGGTTAGGGGGGGTGTGGGGGAGGGGGGGGTCGGGAGGGGTGGGTGGGTTAGGTTAGGTTAGGGTATTAGGTTAGGTTAGTCTAGGTTAGGTCTGGTTAAGTAAGGAAATGCTGATTTTCAAAAACATTATTATGAATTATTGATAAATATTATGCGATTTGTTTGCTCCTGGATTCAACCATCTTAAATAGCCTATACTCATATATGATATATATTATATGATATTATATATTTATGATACATATATATATATATATTATATATATATTATACTATATATAATTATAATATATATATTAATGATTAATAATATATATATATAATTAATTAAGATAATAAAATTGATTTTTGATATTTATATATACTTTCTTATTTTACGTCTGAGTTTGGGGCCTTCAGCCCATCCATATCACCCCTCCATTGTTCTGAAATATATTTCTCCTATGATATGAAATTGCATTTTGTGGAGTAGAAATTTTTTAAAAATAAAATTACTCCCAAAAATTATAATAATTATAGAGAAAACGAAGAATTAAACAATCAAGAAAGGGAAATAAGTTTTTTTTTCAATTATTAATAAATTCGTCATACATATGATATATAATTAATAATATATAATAATATAATTAATAAATAATATAATAATTAATATATAATAATTAATAATTAATAATAATGAATAAAATATAATATTACATAATACATTTGAATAATAAATATATAATACTAATAATAATAATCAATATAATAAGTAATAATTGAAAGTAATATACATGTAATATAGAATTATATTATATAATAAATTAATAAAATAATAATAAGTAATAATAATATATAATAATTAAGATACATAAAATAATAATATAATTAATCAATAATATGAATAATATCATAATACTAATAATATAAGATAATATAATAATAATAATCATAGATAATAATATATAATAATATATAATATAATTAATAATGAATAATATAATACTAATAATTATTATAATAAACAGTATAATATATAATTGATATAAATATAACTCATAATAATATAATAATATAATAATAATTAATAATAATAATAATAATATAATTAATTAATAATAATTAATATAATAATACATAATTAATGAATAATGAATTATATAATAATAAATAATTAACCACAGCTTGCAAAATTAGCCCTCGTTCGAAAGGCATGAATTATAGAGCAAAGTTAATGCTTGCACGAAATCCTAAACAGCATGATTTTTTTTTTATATATTCATTAATATATATATTCATTTTAAGCTATTATATATTAGATTATTATATATATTATATTTATTATATAATATAGTATTAATATTATATATTATATATATGTAATTATATATTGTATATATATTATATATATACTATTTATTATAATATATTATACATATACTACTATATACTGATATATATATATCATATATATATATAATAATTAATATAACAATAATAATATTTAATAATATAATAATATATAATAATAATGAATTTATATAATATATATAATATAATAATAATCATATGAATAAATGATACTAATAATAAAATAATAATAATATATAATATAGATAATATAATATAATAATTAATTAATAATATATTAACATAATATAATTATATTAAATAATTAATAATAACTAAATATATAATAAAATATATTATAAAATATATAATATATAAATAATGAATACAATAATAATATCTATAATTATAATAAATAATGAATAATTTAATATCAATTTGAAATATGATTGAAGGTATTACAACTAAAGCAAGTGATGCCGAACTGAAGTTAGGTGAGAGCGACTAATAATTACCTGTCTTTTTGCGAAATGACATAAAAATTAATTTTTACTTAAAATAGAAAACGCTACAAGTATTTCTGGCTAGACTGTTAATGCGACAACGTAGTTATAGTTACGTAAGTGGAAGATCTTTGTCTTCGACCATAGCTCTCGAGAATTGGAAACCCTCCAATTGACATATTCTACGACATCCCAAGAAATAGAGGTTAGATAGGTCTAGCAACGCCACTGCCGATGAAGTGCTTTTGTACCAGAACAAGCTTCGGAAAGTATGACAGATCCTTTAGGTAGCAGCCCTATTCGAACAGATTTGGCACAGAAGACGTGAGTAATTTTTAAAATTAGATACGCTACGCTTACTAATGCGATGTATGTTGGAAAGGATTAGGTGGTCATGGAGATGATGAGGGAGAGGAGGATCAACGTGATGGGATTGGCGGAGATGAGAATGAGAGGAGAAGAGGGAGGAAGAGATATGGGAAGAGGATATGTACTGATATATAAAGGGGTAGAGAAGGGAATCAGGAAGCATGGAGTAGGTTTCACAATAGGCTTGAAGATGCCCCCGTTCATATACACTATAGAAGTCTTACACGAAAGACTTATATTATAAGATGTTCCTTTAAAATCAAGATAAAGAGGTACCACTTCTATCTGGTATATTCGCCGCAACAGGGTCACAAGAAGAGGAAAAAAGACAGTTCAGGGAAATGTTGAAGGAGAATGTGGAAGACGGGGGAGAGGGATGGATGTACTGTTGTTGATTACGAGATTTTAATGCACGAGCGGAAAGAGCAAGAGACCAGGTGGAGACATTGGTAGGGCAATATAGAGAGGAGATAAGAAATATTGAAGGAAAGATGCTGATAGATTTCTGTCTGAGGAAGGAATTGAAGATCTTGAATGTTTTTTTTTTCAACGCAGGGACTCACATAGTTTTACAAGGTATAGATGGAACATTATCACAGGAAAATTTCGATCAGAGCTTTATTATAGACTATGTAATATCGTCTGATAGAAGAATAATATGGAATGTTAAAGTAATACCTGGAAAAACAATGAATTCGGATCATGAATTGTTGGCGAAGGACCTGTTGATGAAAGCAGAAAAGCTGTAAAATAAAGAAAATAGAAATGTGATTAAAGTGGAAGCATTGAAGGAGTGTGACAAGAAAGGGAATATATTAGAAAAATATGTGAGGACTTAGCAAGCATTGGAGGCCAGTAGGGAGAGATGAGAAAACAAAAACGTAAGAAGAGGTGCAGAGAAACCACTGAGAAAAAAAGATGGTGTGGGGAGAAACGAGAAAAGGACACACCAAAAATATTGGTTACAGTTAAAGCTAAAAAGAGGAAAACGATATTGCTTAGAAGGTGGCTGAAAATAGAACCGTAGACAAGGGGTCAGTATGTGGAAGCAAGAAATGATGCTGAGAGAGGTAAAAAGAAGAGTAAAGGAGAAGGCTGCCAAAAGAGAAGCAGAAGAAAAATGATGAAGATGGCAGAGAAGGGTCGATATTTGTTTGTGGCTTCTGGCAAAAAAACAATTAGGCAGAACAAAGAGGAAAGCGTGGCAACATCAGAGATAGCAGAGAAGGTGTTGGATCATGAACGACAAACAGAGAGCCCTTTCGGTGCAACTGATAATGTGAAATGAACAGGGGAGGAGGAAGAAGAGATGGTTGGTGACGTGAGGAGGATGACAGGAGAGTGGACGAAGCTATACGGAGATTGAGGTGGTTGATGAAGCAGATGAAAAACCGGTAGGCAACCGGTGAAGGCACAGATACCGCAATGAATGATAAAGAGGGAGAGAAAAAATGAGAGAGACTGCATACATGAGGAAAGAATTAAGAATATATGCAAGAGGAAGTGGAGTAACAAAAGGAGGGGGAGCCTGTCTAACTTTAAGATATGGAGGGCATTAAGATACGGACACTGTAAAAACGAACAGGTGAATTCCTTGCTCGAACCCATTTGGCCAAACAGTTTGAGGAATTTGAAGAAAGGTTTGAGAATCAGTAGTAGCAGCCCAGACATAGGGAGAAGCAGCAGGTACGATGTGGACCAGTTAGAATATTGTTAGAAATTAGAATACTTAGAACACTAATATCTTCATTAAATTTTTTCTAGTGTAATGAATTGATAATATAAAAATTTTTGATTCGTGTGCCAAAAAACAAAAAAAAACAAATGTTAGTAATTTGTATAGTCATGTAAATTGATCTTTTTGTGTTTGGATTTCGTAATAATTGGAAGAAAAAAATTACAGTTAGAATTTAGCTGAAATAAATGATTTCTAATATAATAATTTCTTTATAGATTTTTTTAGGCAAAAGAAGTTTTTTCAGTATATATTTTTGTTCTAACGATATCGGAGATTTTATTTTCAAGGGTAATATTAACTATACCATAAGTTGTAATACGAGGATAAATTATCTTTACTCTGCCATTACTCAATTTACCAAAACATCAGAAAGCGCCTAATAATCACCACTGAAGATTCAACATTACAGTGATAAACAGAACTTCTAGATCCATAAATAGTACAAAGATACTGAAACCGAGAAGATCGGGTTTGTCATTACTAGAAGTTATGGTGATCCACCTCCGTGATTATGTTTATTAACAAAGAAGAAGATTGAGAGGCTGAAATATAGTTTTAGAACGATAGGCGCAAAACGGAGTCTTGTATCTCCATTTGAAAAGAAGGTTCTACTTAGCCATTCACTTGTTACGTGATAATTTGAGTATTATAAAGAGGAGAACATCATTTGATTCGCAAGGAACTCTCTTCTCTCTCTCTTCGCTCACTCTCTCTTCTTTCTCGCTCTTCTGCTTTCTCTCTCTCTCTCTCTCTCTCTCGTCTCTTCTCTCTCTCTTCTCTTCTCTCTTCTCTCTTCTCTCTTGTTACTGTGACTAAAGTAGGACTATATCGTGAGGTAAATTCGTGTCAATTTAGTTAATTTATTTATGTGTGCTAAAGATGATTTAAAGACAAGTAATATTTATGAGCATTCCTTATCATTTCATTATACACGAAGTTCCGGTGTTCTACCAAGCGCGAAAAGCGCTTGACATTTAAATTGAGATTTCCTGGAGGCTGCTTGAAGGATATGTGTATAGAATTATGTAAGCATATCAGGGAGGAATAACACGATCAATTTTCTATTGGGAACCAAGACTTACAGAATTAACTGAACCGAATAGAAATGACATTTACGTTCTAATTCATCATGAGAGCATGACTGCTGTAAAAGTCGCTTTGAATTGGGCCACAAGGCTTAATTTTGAAGAGGACTAGAGGAGCCAAGATGGATAGCTGATATGAGAAGGAAGTAGAGTTTGCGCCCAAGGTAGAAGAGAAAAGGAGCGTGCCTTCACAATTGAAGAGAATGGAATTACAAGAGAGGAATTGTTCAGCATGTTTGATTCCCGTATGAGAATATAACAATTGCTGCGCCAAAGTACTTTAACTACCTCCGTTTTTGGAAGATAAAGACGAGATCAGTTCGTATTTAGAAAGATTTGAGAGATTTGCCGAAATCAACAACTGGGATAGGAACAATTGGGTCTCTTACTTAAGTGTTTACCTCGCTGGAAAGGCTCTGTTGACATATTCGAGTATATCTAAAAAGGACAGTGTTTACTACGTAAAATTAAAGGAAACGCTGTCGAAAAGCTATAATCTTACTGAAGAATGTTATAGGTCTCGGTTTAGAAATTCGAAACCCATTGTCGATGAAAGACTGACACAATTTATAGAACGAATACGAAATTATTTTTGCAATGGAATCCGAATTGATCGCATGTTGAAAAATAATGTTTTGTTGGCATCGAAAATGTCCGAAACAGAAGCCTTTCACGCGAGGGGTAAACTACTTAGTAAAGACCCATATCTGTTCCCGTTATTCCCATTTGGAATTTGTTGTCGTACGGCAAATCTTAATCTTAATATAGCGAGATCTGATTGCTCGTCTTTATTTTGTCGACAGTATTACGAGCTAGTTAAGCTACGAAGTACTTTTGGCATGCCCAACAAAAAAGATGGAATGTGTACGTTCCCTCCGCGACAATGAAAATCATTCTTTCTAATACATTGGGGAACATATTGCCAGGACACATTGAGGTTCGCTGCCATTCCTGCATACTATGTAATATTCAATTCTCTTCAATTAATGACGGAGGCCTCACCGCTTACTCTTTGTATCATCTAGATTCGTCTACCTGACTTTGTTTGCCTCGGAGACTCTTAGGCACTTACTAATCGTCCTATCAATACTAATACCATCAGACTTGTGACACCCTCCTGACGGATCTAAACCATTCTATCTGTTTCCAATAAATTTTCAAAATGCCACTGCCTCTTTTCGGGCCCCCACATGTAGAGAAGCGACTTATATTAACGTGTCAGGTCCTTGCTGCTTCACTCGATTACAATGGCGACTGACATGAATAGAGAAGTACGGCATTAGAACGTTGTACAATTTGCCAAATTAATTATTTGTTATGATCAGTGATATTCATACATTACTAAGGTAGGATATATTCTGCTAAGTTCTTCGTTCGCCTCCATATGACATAATTTGATAGATATGTATATAGAGACTTCCACGATATGCTACATGCTATTCTTAACAATGATCCTTACCAACCTTCCCATGTGCCAATAAGTCCCAGGCTAAGTTATCGGCCGAGCGTGTTTCATGGCTCTTTCGCGGCTTGGTGTAGACACCCGTAAATTCGTCTATATAAATGAAGAGGGATTGCATGCGCTGACAAGAATTATGGGAAATTATTATTTCTTTAAAATTCTGTGATAGGCAATACTAGCATTACATCATAGCCATTATGAACATACGGAGCTGCTTGAGCTCTAAACGAATTTATCTCCGTTTAATAACATCCTCATCTGTCCTTATAAGTCAAGAGAACACTGTCCATGTAGAAAATCACGTTAATCGAAGAGAGAAACTGGAGAGATTGAGCCGGAAAGAGGAGAAACTATATGAAGAGAGAGAGGTGGAGCGAGAGCGAGAAGTGAGTGAGGATGTGCGACGAGAGGAGGTGAGAGAGCAGTAGTTGTCACTGAAGAGCGAGAGATAACGGAACACGGAGGAGAGGAGAGTGGCAGAGAGAGGAGAGATAGATTCCTGCGCAATAGGATTGATTCTCTCTTATATATCATTCACGTAACTAGACTGTGACTGCTAAAAAGAATAACCTCTTTCATTGAAGATACAAAGGACTCCTTCCAGTTAATCGGACCTTCCTTCTTTTAAAGAAAAACTCTAAGTATTGGGCGGGATTCTTGGCGCTCAACATGTTCGTGTGCGTGTTAAAGCTATAATCATTAATAAGTATTTCATCCGGGCAAGTTTGGGATCACCAGTACTTCCTTACTTAGTAATGAACCCTGATGCTTCGTTTATATCTTTGTACCGAAAACACAACTCGTACTATTTCAGAGATCTAGCCGTAGATTACTGATTATATTGCGTCATGCATGGATTATATAATATTCCTGGCATGAGACAAAGTAGATGCGCTGTTGAGGATCTATGATTAGGGGCCGCTTCTTTTCTGATTTTTTCGGTAGTTAATACCACATTTCGGGGTATCTTCATGGTAGTCAGTAATCATTTTTTCTCACAAGTAAAGATGAATTTACCGGTATGCGACGTGATATTATGAACTTTAACATGATTAGGTTTAAGAAGTAAGTCAGTTAAAAGTTTAAAATCAGTAAGAGTAATATCTCTCGGATATTCTATAGCAGTACCACTCCAGTCGTAGTTGTCGATTGAAAGTTTTATATTTTAGAGTCGTGGAGCTTTATTAATCTTCTTTACTTCCAGGAAGTTGAAGATGCGATGGTTGGTACTGAGGTCGCGACAACTTTAATACATCTTACTCGTTATACGTAATTATATACATCCACTTGCATTATAATTTCAGGATTTCTCTGCTCCCAGTGTGAACCTATAATACCGAAACGCGGCATTAGAAACACTTAGTATAAAAGACAGCCTAGCATTTTATACAGACATCTATTCCATTAAAGGAGTTAACTAATATAGTCCTATGTGTTTTGTCATAGTTGTTCCTTTTGACACACGGAATCAGAATTATCTGCTTTTTTCTATTTTGCTGAATATATCTTCTTGTATTATCAGCCTCGAACACAAATTATGATAGAAGTGATGATGACAGTGAACTACTGTCCATTCTTGAAAAGAATAATATATAAACGGTGGACGTTCTATTTGCTGGAAGTGTCTCTCGATTTACTTGTCACAGTGAATACGACTGCTGCTCTCACTTCAGGTACTGCGGGCGGTGCTACGTACTTACTTCATCAAAGACCGTGTTCTATCTCCATTAACAGTTACGATACAGCTATCGGCATCGACTTTTTGGATCAGCTGATAAAGTGGCTTATATTCTCGCAAAAAAAATCAGCCTGATATGTATAATTTGATGTAGTACTAGAGTCGCTCCTGCTACGTCTTACTATTATTCGACTTTATTATGACAAGTGGTAATTAATAATGTTATTGGGCACTCTAATTGGACTTTCCCCCTCGTGTCTAAGGTTTGTGATCTTCAGCTCAAAAGAGTCCCAATGGTTATGTATAGCCGTAGGCTTTCCAAGAGACTTGATACTATATCGTGATTATTTTACTCTCCGCTCTTGTTTTGAATCGACTCATCTTGATTGTCATGGATATCTAGTCTTCTAGCGGTTTCCTAATTGCCGTTTTTCATCGCTTTCATTATACCACTCTTAAGGTTCTTCCGGTAGTTAGGCTTCGTCACCTCCCTGCTTTCTATCTCTCCGACTCACGTATGGTTCTTACGACTCTGATCAGCACTCTGCCCGTGGACCACTACCCTGTTTCTCATCTCTTTGATGCAGATTTTTGCTTACCGACAACCGGATCATCTTGATATTAGTTGCGAAGATGATTTTAGGCGATTTCACCCAAAACTTCTCCTTGCCTAATCGCATGTTATATGGCTTGCATTCCATGTTTTACACCCTTTGTGTTCGTCTATCATGTCTCTTTGGCAGGCCTAGAAATCTATTATTACCTTTCTAGTCCTTTCCCATCATCTATTCCATCATGGTTCGTCTGGCTCTAAGCTCGTATTCGCAGCAGCATTACCTCCCTTTTGTCTACTACTTATGATCTTTAACTTCGTCGACTGACAGTCATTTCTGTCATCGCTCTCTCCTCCCATATACTGAGCTAATTGTCTGACAGTTCTATCTTTCAGCCACTTTCGTAAGCAATATCGTTCTCTCTTTGTGTTGCCACGTTTCACTTCTTCAGGTCCATACGACTCTTCGGTGTGATATCTCTATCGCTTCGCCCTCTGCTCATTCTTAGTTTTCTAGGTCAGGTAATTCTATGGCTCACTCGCTTGTCTTACCCGTTCCTATTTGTATTTTCTTCCATTCTCATCCCTTTATATCACCTCCCATCCAAATTTGTCTCAGTCTCAACTGTATAATTTCTTATTCATATATATATGCTCCGGCTTTTTCCTGTCTGCAGACTCTAGTATCCTGCCTTCTTCTTCATTTAGATACGACCATTTTTACAGTCATTTTCTTTAGTTCTTGTAGCCCAGCATCGTTCTCGCTGCCTTTCTCTAGTATAAATCATAGGTCCTTCGCCTACATTCTTGATCCGACTTCACGTTTTTCCAAGTGTGGTATTACGTGTATCTTCTTCCCACTGTTAGAAATATTAAACTTATCAGAGAAGGAATTCCTGGATAGCTGAGTCTCAAACAGTTCTTCTATCAGACGATATTACATAGTCTATAATAAAGCTCTGATCGAAATTTTCCTATCCTAAGAATGATTATAGAAGAGATGTGTAACATACATTCACCTGCTTGAAACTACTGTGAGGTCCTGCGGTTGGAATAACACAGCACCAATAACATTGTCATACCATCTTCAATTCCGTCTACTCAAGCAGAAAATCTATCATATGAAATTGCTTATTCCAATATCTATTATTATGATTGGTGATACTCCGTTTAATGCATCTATATCATGTGCCGCTTAAAAGGATGTGGGCGGCGATAACTAAGAACCTAGAGATGCATCTAATACATCCCATTCCGTCGTACAACTGTTCTTCTCTCCTATCTCTGGTCTCTTGCTGCCTTTCGCTCATCGTGACACGAAAGGAGGAGATGACCGTGTGCATCTTATTAATACAACTCCTATTTTTATTGAGTAAGGACAATCTAAGGCATACCTCCCGATGCAGAATCATCGAAAACCCGATCAGTGCCCTGCTGTCATATACCTACACAATTTGCGATCATCCGTGACAATTGCCGCTTGAGCGGTCGTATTATTTTATCTCGAGTACTTTGCGTGAGTCCATGTTGTTTTCTAGTGCGCGGTCAGAGTTTGGAAGGAACGCTAAAGTTGGCGAGAGAGGAACTTGAAAAGGCACAGGTGCGTTACAAACACTATTATGACAAGAATACCAGAGAAAGGAAGATTTCTATAGTTAGAGGGGCATCTTCGAAGCTCTATTGTAAACCTACTCCATGCCGTTCCTGATCCCTTCTCTTACCGCCTTTTACTATACACGTACTATATCTCTCCCCATAATCTCTTCCTCCCTCTTCTCCTCTCATTTCTCTCCGCCAATCCCATCACGTTGATCCTCCTCTCCCTCATCATCTCCTGATCACCTAATCCTTTCCAACATACATCGCATTAGTAAGCGTAGCGTAGATCATATTTTAAACATTTCACTCAGTTATCTTTCCTAAATTGTTTTCATAGGTCTGGCTACCTATGGTCTGCAACTCCGAGGCTTGTTCTTGGATTACAGAAAGGCACTTCATTTCGGGCAGTGGCGCTAGACCTTATTCTTACCCTTTCTTTTGGGATCGATGATTTCAATTGGTAGGGTTGTCCATTTCTCGAGCGCATGAGCGAGAAATCTTCCTTACTCACAAAACTACGTGCAAGCCGTTAAAACACTTTGACAAGAATACCTACGAAAGAGTAGTTGCTGTTGGGGCTTTTACATTCTGTAGTGTAGACCTAGAAATCCTCCTTGGTTTGGGTTTCTCCCAACCTTTGATTATAATATACAGAAAGATAACATTAGTTATTTGTATTTTCTAGCAGTCTTTCGCAAAGGAAAGGTCCAATTAGAAACAGATGGTCATCTGAACATTATTTCAGTTCTCCTCACCTGCCTTATCGCAGATTAAGCTGGCGTTGTAGTTTGGTGCGGATGATTATACTTTAATCTTTATATTTCTCAATCTCTGATTATTTTAATTATTATTTGTGCTTATTATTTATTAAATATAATTGATTAGTTATTTTATATTAAATTATTCACTTCCAACTCAATTTACTACTCATTTTATATAATTTCTCTTTATTTCACCCGAGATATGAAGATATATTTTTTATATATTTATTGATCAGGATTGTATTGCGTATTTGAATCTATTCATATCCATTACATGTATTAGCAGGTAATTATTTTAGTTACGATCTACTTTTCTATATTACTTTCTGAGTATTTGTAGTGTCTATTTATTTACATATTATTTTTCTGATCATTATTATTATTATTTTTAGTTTAATTTTATTATTTTTTATTTTTTTCTATTATTTATTATTATGTCTTATATTGATCGGAATTGATTTATGAATGTCAAGGGGAGTTATTATTAATAATCGTTATCAATGACTCTAGATGATATTAGACTTTGATTAGTTAATATTATATTTTTAGGGTGGTAATAATTGTGATACTATCTACTAGTACTATCTATACGAAATAAGAAATCATCTATATATAAATTGTTTTTAAAATGCTTAACAATTTTATGGTTCCAGGGCCACCACACTAATGACGGTAACTAAAAATAAAATTTAAAAAGAGAGTAGTTATTATATTAAAAGTATCGGAATTATAAAGAAACTGTTATTATACTATCTACCTCTAGATAATCTGTCCACAGAAAATGGTATGATTATGTCAGTGACTAAATTGATATTAAGCGTTCGTAGCTTCTAACGATTCTAGGTTGTAGATCTAGTTCAATTGAGGCATCAATCAGATGATCCTTAACGCACATTAATGGTGAATATAGGTTAATTGATATACTTAATAAGGGAGTGATAGATATTCGTTAATAGAACAAAAAAGACATAAGATTAGATACTAATAGGATTCAATATAGTGGCGTGATCTATAGTATGCGTTTAGCTGCCGGGATTCATTTCCGATGGCCTCTATAAGCATTATTAATTTTCTCTATTATCATCCATAATGCTTATCGATGAGCGATTGATTCCTGGCGTACTTCTTAGGCAATCTGCTGTAGATTTAATTTGTGAATGTCGATAGATATGTTTGCAATCCTTTAATTAAATTTATTATTGATTACAAGATTATATGTTATTTTATATTATTATTATTTTCGAAATTGCATTAGTATAAAGTTATTAGTATGGCATCAATCCTATAATTAACTGTTGCCTTTTATTATAATTGCTTATGGTTATTTTTATCATGTCATTTGGATTGAATTGATTTATAATATGCCTCATCTATGGTATTTTATGTTTATATTTACTCCGTACGCATCTATTATTATTATATATGTGATTATTAAATTATTATTCTAATTATATGCGGTCGTGCAATTAGTTTCATAATTGCTTAGTAAGTTAGTCAGTTATTGTACTTATTATATTATTGTATCTACTATACATTCTGTAAATCATGATTATATGATGTCTTATGTGTTAGTAATCTGAAAGAGCTATGTATTTAAATTGCGTTTCGTTTATTGAACGGGGCATGGGGTTATTTTCATTTCAGCTCTTATTAATTCCATCTTATATGGTACGTCGCTTTATATGTAGTATCATTACATTGAATTTTATTTCTGCTGTATATTTTACAGCTGTAAGATATCGGATTCTGTATCTCATTTATCTGTTATGTCGATCTAATTAGTCTATCTATAACAATTTTAGCTTAATAGTTTATTACTGTGATTATCCACTTTTAGATGTAGACTCGCTTGTAAGTATATGTCTGGATAACTCAGGTGTCGCTAGATTGGATTATTAATTTATTTAATCATGACTTTGAAATAATTGTAGTTATTTATTTGCGAGTTATATTAGTCTTATGTCATAGCTATGATTTGATCTTCATATATTATTATTATTATTATTTTATATGGAATCTAACGATAACTGATAATCATCCATAATAAGCCAACTATGATAAGTTGTTGAATATTGAGGACTCTGAATTGTGAATTATGTCATGTTAGCTATTGAACATTTCATGAGATATCTAAACAAGTATTTATTTCATTATAATTTTCAAATTTTCTCTTTTCAGGATGACTATCTGAGGAATAAGTTATTAAAGATACATTTGTCTTACAATATGCACTAAATTTGCGCGTCGTATGTACCTTAAGCTCAAGGTGAATCGTACTGAAGGTGGGCATCTATATTCTTGGACAAGTATGAGCGGAGTATAGAGAGGTGTTATTTGAAGTGGAATGAAAAGGGCTAATAGCCTGCACAAAGTCCGGCCAAAACGTAGAGAATTAGTGTTGCTACTAATATAGATAAAATAGAAATTAACAGATTCAGATTATTATTATCTCGAAATTTAACTGTTCGTTTATACAATACCATCTACTAAACACTCTATATTTTTATTTTTCATCATAGTATTCACTATTTAGTATCCATGTTTCACAATATTAATGTCAGGATCATGAGATGGACAGTGTTCTTACAAAAATATAATTAAGGATCGAGTTATTTGAAATAGGTGTAGATAATCTCATCTGACCTTAATAGTGAAGCCAGATGCTATATTTTAAAAGATGGAAGTTTCTCTAGATTCACCAGATTAGAAGATTGACGAAGGCCCCTCTTGTTATATATTTTGAAGTTTCAACTTTATTTAAGTGATAAATTATTTATGATTGATAATAAAGATGAGATTTATATTCGTTTGCAAAAAAAATACAAAGTTATTATTTATTAATACGTAATACTGTATAGTTATTTCTTTCTTTGAGTGTTATGGTTTCTTTTATTATAATTATGCGTCTATGAATTTAGGACATATTCTTAATATTGTGGTTTTACTTTCCTTAGCGACAGGCAGATAGCTAATCAACTTAATATCATGTATCATTATTTTAATATTTTAGGGTAAATACTTAAAATTTTGTGTAACCTAACCTAACTAACCTAACTACCTTAACCTAACCTAACCTAACCTACCTTATCCAACCTAACCTTAAACCTAACCTAACGTAACCTAACCTAACCAACCAAACCTAACAACATAACCAAAATTAACTAACCTAATATTTGCGGAGTCAACCAATTATAAATGTCAATATATATATATAGTATATATAATTATATTATAATATATCATATATATATATATATATATTAAATATAGATTTTAATTATTTTAATTATATTCTCATATATATATTAATTTATATTTATATATATATATATATTTATTATTATATACGTATATATACTATTTAACTATTTCATAATACATATTTCATACTTATATATTATATATTATATTTATTATATATTATATGTAATATATAGTATATATTAGTATATATATATATAATTATTTACTATATAATATTATATATTATATTTATATATATATTATTTAATATAAGTAGTAATAAATATATATATATATATTTATTATATATATTTTATATATATGTTAATATATAATATATATACTAATACTTATATATGTAAAATTTTATATCTATATATTTTCTTATATAATATATATTTATCTTAATATATTATATATAATCTTATAATTATAATTATAATATTTATATAAATATTTATTATATATTTAATATATATAAATAATAAATATATATTATGTATATAATAAATATCTATTATATTATTATATCATATATATATTTATATATATGATTTATATATAATATATATATAATATAATATATTATTATTATTATACTATTTTATATATATATTACTTATATTTAATAATATTATTATTGTTTACTGGTAATGTGAAGGGGTGATATTAGGAGACCGCCCGTGCTATATGCTTAATATTTTTAGTAATAATTAGAAATAGAAATTGTTCTTTAATCTCTCGTATTTTCGTTAGTTATAAGATAAACAAAGGGTATGTGCTTATTCATCAACGAAAATGGATATTTATTATGTTATACAATACCGCATTATATTAGCTAAATCCAGGGTTCTGTCGTCATAAAGTTAAGCATTAATTATTTATGAGATATGTGTTAATGATACTGATTTATTACCTAATAAAGAATATCAGAAGACGTAAATATATCATAATACATTACTTAGACGTGAATAAGTATAATTTCAGACTGTTCTGTAACGACATATACCACTATTCGCACCTTAAATAAGTTACAAGAATTGAGCAGCAGCAGATCAGGGTAGATTTGGGTCGTTACTATGTGATCTCTATGTGATACAAGCCTCTACTGTATGTACCTTTTATTAACGAAGAAGAAGATTGAATCGAGGTCCTTAAATGATTACATAGTATTTTAAATATAGAAGGATCATAGAGATTATATAAGAGAACAAATGTCGTATCGCTTTCTTAGATATAAGACGTTTGATTTACTGCAGCTACTTACATCTCATCTTTGCATACTAATCTAACATTTGCTTAATATTATTAAGCGATGAATCTATCTCAACTATCGAATCCTACTCAGAGCTCTCTCCATCCTACCTACTGCTTCATCTTCCATCTCACTCTTCTCTGCTCTTCGTCTCTGCTTTCAAGATCACTATACCTATCTTCTCGATCTCTTCTTCTCCTCCTACTCCTTACTACGTGCTGCTTCTCGTCTTCTTGATTTAATGCTATGTGACATCTAAAGGTAAGGTCAGTTACACAAGTTCTGTTATAGATGACATATGTGTCATTGTAGCTCAATTTATCTTTTTAGCTCGCTTCGTCTGCCCTCTATCCAGTTATCTTTAATCTATAAAGGCTAACTCATTATTATGGATGTCCCTTCCTCCGTATTCCTATTCATATTAGAATATTATACATTTATCATTTTTTTTAATTTTTTTATTCTCTATCAAGAGAAACGCCCTCCGGATAGAGCCGGTCTCGTCCGATAAGGAAGATCACTTGGAAGAAGAACTCAAAAAATCTATCTTCGTCCGTTAGTAGGATCAGAAGATCTCTACTGATGCATGTTTACCTTAGTGCACTGCGCTTATATTGTTGCGCATGGTTCATTTACGTAGTTTCTATTATCTATTTGTCAGTCGGAACCAGCTCTGGTGCAGAACATCGTAGCATGAGCCAACTGAGGCTCTGTACTCTTTTCTGACTCCAAAGTCTTCTCTCTAGAATGTGTCTATCTTATGATGTGTGTTTCTGTGAGCCTTTACTTTCTGTATGCAAGTTTATATAAAGTCTTTATCCATTTAGACGGTTTCAGCTTCACCCACCTACTTGCGATGGGTTGTTGAACTATGCGTCGTGTTACTGTGGCGTCTTGCAGGTATGAGCTAGTATGTTAGTTCAGCTCAGATAAAATGTGTTTGTGAAGGTTGAACCAATTCGTAGCAGAAGTGTTACTTCCAAGATTTTGGAGGGATTCTCTCGAATATAATAAGAGGAAACTCCTCGAACCTGATTCTTTTGATTAACAATGTTTTTACATTATAACCGTGTAAGGTGTTTGCGCGTTACTCGAAGTACTGAGTTAAGCTCGAAACGTATCGTGTGTATTACACAGTGTAAAAACCTGAAGAGATTGTTTGGTCAGGACTCGAAACCATTCAATTTTTCTTTTAGTCCAATTGTTGGAAGATATCTTCTCAGTAAATCTTGTAAAATATTTATATGTGATCAGAATTTTGTCCCAATCATTGTTTACTGCCACGCTTCTTGGTCTTAGGATTTTTCTGCCCAGATAGATATGAGATATATCTCATTGTTCGTACATGAAGCTGTTGTCGAATATGAAAGTGTCACTAGTAGACTTACCTGTGTGCAGTACTGTACGCGTGTTCTGTATGTAGCTTGTCAACTGATACTGAGTGCTTAAACTGAGTGTAGGGGGATAGTATTTGCGCATGGTGAGGTTATACTCAAGTCTGATGACTTTGTTCTACTGTTCATGGCATAAGAATCGTTAGTCTGATTTTCTCGTTCAATGATACTCGATGACCTCTGTATCGTGCATGTCTCGCGGAGAAACAGTTGTAATATATCCTTCTCTTGTATAACATTAGTTGGCTCGTATCAGTGTATATGACTTCTTAGTACTCCTCTCTCTTGTTGATCGAATTTATGTTTGTCTGTAGGACTCGAATGCGTTTGACAAGTAGGCTGTCTGGAATTGCTTTGACGATCGCGCTTCAATTCGACATTCTAATATGCATTATGTGAGTTGGTATATGATGGACCATTTGTTACTAGTTTGAATGATTCCCTATATGTTGTCGCTGATCATGCTGTGCAAAGATTTCAAAGTATATGAGTGTGATTTTTATATGAAATATACACGTTGTATTGAATTGCCTGAGTTTGACAGTATTTTTTATCTTTTCCGTAGATCTTCAGGATCTTTATGATGTGCGATAATAACGACGCAGTATCGACGACTATTACTTATCTCGAGGTTTGAAGGGTCCTTTTACTGGTTTTTTATGTTTATACTATGAAGTCTCCTGTTCCAGTAGAACGAGAATGTAGGAGATTATGGTCATGGTGAAGCATTTTTATTATATGTCTCCTTATTGAGCTCTCGAGTAATAGATGTTCACTTCCAATTCACTGGTATGTCTCTGCTGTGTAGATGGTCTTACGTAGTATGGCGTCAGAACCCATCTGTAGTTAGCCAGGTCTTTCAGGTATTGTATGTTCACTGGTCAATTTATATGGATAGGTTCAACTAGTGCCTCATGTGTGTTAGTTTCTAATATGTATTTGTCGGTTGCTTGCATGGAGGTTTTCATATGGACGATCGATTTGATTAGCTTTTAAGGTAGTGGTTGCTTCTCTCGTGCTCTCGCTAATACTGCGCGCTGTCTGACCTTCTTCTCTCTGAAACTTAAAGCGAGGTATCTCTCTCTCGCGTTTGAGTTATTGGAGAGACTTTCGTTGTCCAGATGCGTTATCTTAAGATTAGTTCGTCTGCGTATGTTAGAGCTGTATTATGTTCTTCCAAATCTATGCAATCTGTTGCTTTTGCTACCTGGTTTTCTTATTCGTATTTATTGTTAGATTGAAGTTAATCGTAGTCGCGGATATCGAGATAACAATTGTTCATAAAGAGTGTATTGCCTATAAGATTTACCAACTTTAATGAAGAAGTTCTCGAAGAATTTCAGGAAGAGTTATGATCTATTTTGTGCTCTGATCCTCAGTGGGTAGTATCTACTTCATTCTTTTCTTAGTTCGATTATCTGCGCTTATTGATGAATATAGAGTTAGTTGTGTCGCATCTTTGCTGATTGCGGTTCCAATTAGTGTTTCTTGTGTTTTTTTCTTCATGGATCCTCTGCGAATTGCGCATTTGTTAAGTAGTGACTTGAGTGCATTACGCAGACAGTGTCGATTCTCTTAAAAATTTGGTTATTTTAAGTGATAATATGGATCTCTTTAGATGGATATTGTATACTCTTTGAATGTTTCTACTATCTTGGATAGGTGAGATTGTGAATTATAATAGTATTATCTGTTTTTTTTTAGGTATTATATGTAGTATGTTTTTTTCTGAGGGGTATGCTGTGTTGAACATTATTTGTGATTTATTATATGACGTATGTAGTTAGTAGTGGTTTGAATCATATATATCTGTTTGTGTTGACCAGTTGTATAGTTTTGTTGAGCAATTTTATACGGAAATTATAGTCTGCGCATGTACTAAGTTATCTTGTTGGATTTTATAGGTGTTTTCTAGTGTGCTACTTTATACTATATGTGATGTGCTAAGATGCGCGGTTTTCAGAGTTGGCTATTGACTGTGAGTTCGTATTTGGTTTGCCCATCTGAGTTGTTTTAGTAAGATGTGTCAGCGTTGCAGTCGCTCCCATTATGATGTAGAAGGTTGAGAGATTCGGAGAGGCTTTTTGTAATTCTTTTGCATTTGAGATGCTCTTGGGGACTTAGAGGTTATGAGTTGTGGGTTTTTTTGCTTATCATTATTGAAGGACTGTTTTCTGTGATCGTTGTCTTATGCGTTGTCAGTTGAGTCGTGTTTGTGATGAGTGTGTTGCAGATATTTATATATATGTATATATATATATATATATATATATCTACTGATATATATATTATATACTATTTATATATGATTTTATATTAATATTTCCATATTAATAGCATTTTTACTGCCAGATGAAACTTATTCAGGAATCCTTTGGTATCGTCTCATATAGTATATATTTTATATATTATATATATCTATATATATATATATTTAATATTATATTTATAGATATTATATTATTTATATAATTATATATGTTATTATTATTATTTCTAAGTTTCTAAATTTTCAACCTTTTGCTGCAGAACGAAATAAGTTACATATTTTCATTTTTTTTTGAGATTGCATATACTAAGAATTAAAAATTCATATAAATTCATATTTTTAAACTTAATTAATAGAGTTAAAAAAACCTTTATATATATCTGAGTTTTTTTGCTACTTCTATATAAAATGATTAAATCGGTCTGTAGAACCTTTGTACCCCCACTAACTTAATCTTACTCTAAATATCATAATGATCTGATACTCCCATCCCCAACCCCCTCACTGATTTAACATCCATCACTTACTTCACCACCTCCAACTTTAAACAACATAACTCAATCATATCTTTTTACTTCGAAACCATCTCTACTTACACCACCTCTGGTATACTTCAGAAAATTCTAGTGCTCGAAGAATGTATTACTTATACACATACCTCTCTTCTCACAGAAATCAATCACCTTCCTACCATTCTCATTTTCTCCCGCCACCCCAAAACCACCTGTTATACAATCACATTTTCGATCATCTATCTATATTTACATTTCTGTCCAACCATTTAAGTCATCCTAAACAATATATATATATATATATATATATTATTATATATATTATTTATATATATATAATGAATAGATTATATATATAAATATTATAATATAAAATATAATAATATATAATAATATATATATTATATATATATATATTATATTATATATATATATATATTAATATATATTTATTATTGATATAATATACGATATATTTACTATATATTATATATATTATATATTTTATATAATTATATTTATATTATAAATATATATATATATATTATTATATTATATATATATATAATAGATATTATATTATATATATTATATATATGTATAAAACAATATAATTTATATATATATATATCATATATCATATGTATATATTAATATAATATATATATATATAATATATATATAATATATTAAGATTATTATTATATTATATATATATAATATATATGCCGGAGATATTAAACGTTATGTTTTATCAGCAAAATAAAAGATATTGGTGATTCGATAACAAGAAAAGTATCGATGATCGACTATCGAGAAAACTATCGAGTTTCTTCGAATATCGAAGTTAAAAATATCGATTATATCGCACTTTTAATCATAAATAGCATCTTAATAATAACAGTACAGTCTGTTACATGTTCACTAGCATGTTAGTATTTTTGGATCATTCTCTAGATGCTTTAAAGAAAGTATTTGAAAAAAAATCTAAGATCATAAACACAATTAAGAAACGGAGAAAGATTCTCGATGAACGAAATTCGTAATAATAAACTGTTTACAATTTGTGACTTACTGAAGGTTTATTTATAAAAGAACATATTCACTCAGCGGATTTGTCTTAGTCAAAAAGAGGAACTTTCTCGGAACTTTTAGCCTAGAATCCCGCCGAGGGATTCACACAGCAATCTTCAAAACACGTCGTTGTTATTCTGCAACAAGAGTCAGTAAGTTAAATATCAATTAATAATATATTAATATATACATTAATAATAATAATAATAATATATAATAATAATAAGATATACTCAATAATAATCATATAACATAAGAATAGATAAACCATATAATATAGAGAATACTACCAAGAGAGAAGAGGGAGGAAGATCATTAGTCAAACTTTCGTTTCGCTGATTATAATAATAGCTACCTAAGCAGGTAAGATTAGAAATTACTAAGATTTTCTCAAATATATTATATTACTTATTATATTATATTATATATGATATTATAATACTATATACATTATATATATTATATATATTATTATATATATTATATTATATATAATATATATAATATATATTATTATATTATATATTATATTTATTATCAATATATACATATAGATATATATATATATATATCTGTATATATATTATATAATTCTATTATATATTATATATTATATATATATTATAATTTATAATTATAATTATATTTATTAATACTATATATATATTATATAATATTTATATAATATTATATATATATATTAATATATTATATATATATATATATATTATTATATATTAATTATATATATATTATAACTTATATTTATTTATATATATATACTATATAAATAATTTATATTATATAATATTATATATTATATTTTTATATATATATTATATATATATATATATATATATAATTAGAATAGAATAGTATGGCACTTTCTAAAATAAGCAGGACAATAAAGCACATTGAACTAAACGTACTAATTGTTCGTTCAAAATTATATCTTATATTATTATAATATAATATTTATTTATATATAAATATTTATATATATATTTATATATATCATGTATAATATTATATATATATATACAATATATATTTAATATAATATATTAATTGAGTTATTTTTCTCATTTTCGGATTATTTTCTTTTGTTAATTAAGCATTTTTATTTATCGGTTTAATAAAAACTATAAAGATACCATAGAGTGGAAATGATGGCCGGCTGCCGTGGATGCATTTGCAGCCTACGCTGAAGCGCTTGCTTCTATGCGCGCAACCGCAGCGTGCCATGTACACTACTCGCATATTAATTGGTAATTAATTGTTTTAAAAACTGAAAAGATTATTAGTATTATTATTTATCTTTTATTATTATTATTTTTTTTTTATTATATTATTATATTTTATTTTATATTATTAATAAATTATATTCTTTATTTATATTTTATTATTATTATTATTATATTATTATATTTATTTATTATTATATTATTATTTATTATTATAATATTTATTATTAATTATAATTATACCAAATTTTGAATTAATAATTCAAATGTTTTAGACTTTTTTTTTAATATTATCTATGTAAATTTTAAAAAAGAAATGCTCTTTTTACACAAAATTAGAACAGAAAAAGCCTCACGTTATTCATAGCCTAGCTTAAATTACATTATTGTATTGCAAAGAACTTATAGAAAAGTACGAAAAATATCATTGCCTGTTTATTGTTTTATATACTATAAATTATATTATTAGTATTATATATTAAAAAATCATATTATCATTAATATAATAATATTTATTAGGGATGTAATAAATATATTATATATAATATACTATTAATATATTATATATATATGTCATATATTATATACATTATTATATTATATTATATATATCACTATTATTTATATATTTTTTAATATATATATATTATTTATATTAATATATATTAGATATTTATTAAATAGGTCTTTTATTTAGTTTCTTAGTCTTTTATATAACTACACAGCGTTTTGGTTGAGCCGCTTTAGAAGTTATCGAATGATTTCCTTTATACGTGAGAATATAGGAATATTCACAACTAGCTCCCTTTTACTTCCTGAGCGTTAGCTACTTTATCACTTAAACAACTATAGTAAGTTTTGGTATCGGTTTATGCAACCAGCAATAACTACAGCTCAGTGATTCGATTTGTTTATAGTTACTTTTTTAATGGTAAGGGCTTCAACTCTTATATTTTTTTTTATTTAATTATATTATGTCTTCATCTCTGTAACCAAAAAATAAGGTACGGTTGTTAACGAATATAAAACAATAGTTATAATTTATTTATTTGTAGCCTGGTGACTCGAGCTGATATTTTTTTATAATATGAAACTTTCAAGAAATAATTATTTCTTCTATTAGAGTTAATATTTCTGGATTTTACACATGTACAATTTTAATTAATTTGAAAACATTTTAATCAACAATTCATTTGATACTATTTATATATCAACTTATTAATCTTAATACTATAATATAGATTAAATAAACTATATATTTAATAAATATAAAACAATGTATTCCAAAACATCAATATATAAATAAAAATTTTAACTGTCGGCGATTTGCATTTATTATATTTTCTATAAATAAATGAAAAGTATGTAAAATTATTACTATTTATTGTTGCTAAATTTATTAACACATTTAATATATTTAAACAGCTATAATTTGAATCACTACTCATACATACGCCACTTAATAACCAATAATAATAAATTTTAACACACACAACACATGCTTATTTAATTTTAAAAAATGCAATTTTTGAAAGGGTTTACGTCTACTCTAAAGCCTTTTCCTTTCCTCGAGAACACAATATTACCGTTCTACGTGAAGGTGACGAATCCTACAATAATATTGAGGAACAACACCATGAGGAACCAACTCCGTTTGATGGATAAACAATCAGCTTGAAGGCAAATCCACATTCGAATGAACCATCGGAAGTCGAAGGAATACAGCAAGCTTTAGCGACTATCGAAACCGACATCTGTTTGTCCATCAGGATATTGATCTAGTATATACACAGATCTCCCCTTTAAGAGTAACCATATGTAATTGCTCAAAATATATCTCTTCT
>JABUQX010115443.1:17500-20876 GCA_015478945.1 Trachelipus rathkii | reverse complement strand
GTGTTCCTCTTCTCAGTCAACATATACCCTAAACATTATACTCAGACACTCTTTCTCAGCTGGACTCACTATCTAACATAACCTCACACTTAGGAGGACTGCTGTCCTCACTCACAACCATAGACTTATTCTTGTTATCTAGATTTACTTTCAAACCCCTCCTTTTACACACCCTGCCAAATCTCTCTACCAATCCCTCCAAAACTCTCTCATATCGCCACAAAAAACAATTATCGATGATACATAGGTACGCCCCTCCATCATCTCTGTTCATCCATTCATTCTAAACCATTTTCCTGCCTCCCCCATCTCTAAATCTTTTCATTACCCCATCCAATATACAAATTGAATAACATGGATACACATAACACAAACCCTGCCTCACTCAAAATAACACTAAACCAATCACTATACACCATTATTCTATACCGCCTCCATTCGTGCATACATACTTTTATTCCATTCAGGAGCTACAACCCAACACCATAATATTCCATTAACACCTCCATAAGGCTTCCCTATTGACTAATATCATAAGCCTGTTGCAAATCCCTAAAAACCTAAATACAATTAATCTTCTTCTCCCCTTCATTTTCTCAATCATTTGCTTCAATGTAGAAGATTTGATAAACACATCCTCTACCACTCCATAATCGCACCTTGTTTCTTTCACCAATCATGTTTCAGTACTTCGACCACTTTCTTTCGACCAAAATACCATCAAATCTTCCTACAACAACTCAATAAGCTAATCCCCTATAACTTCTAGCATTCCTTATCTCCCTTACCCTTATATAAGGGTACTATTACATGCTCTCCTCCAATCCCTCGAAACTACCCTCCATAAACGCTTTATCCACAACTTCCATATCCAATCATAATCTAGTTTCGTTCTTGATCATCTTACCAGTAATTTCATCTACACCTGCAATTTACCATTTTACACTCTCACTACTACCCATTAACCTCTCTTGCTGATAACTCATCCCAAAACAAAATACCTATTCCTTCTTGCACCATCAAAAACCACACACATTCAACTATCACCTCTTCATATGCTAATATTATACAGATTTTCAAATTGTTCTTTCCCCACCCTCCCTTCACATCCATTTCATTAGTAGTTACAAAAGCACCTCCCTATTCATTATTCTGAGCATGGTTCCCTCTGTATCTCATTTCTAACCTTTCGCCGTTCCTTCTCCAAAAGAGTCTTCCCATTCCCTTGTAAGTCCCCATTTCATCCTCCTTCCAAACTGTTCATTTACTCTTTTTTCCTCCTACGTTGCACCTTTTAGTATTTTTTTCCTCCTTATATAATTCAAGCCATCTTTCTTTTGAAACGTCATCATTTGCTTTTAGTACATTAACCACGCTTCTTTTTTATTTTTGGCTTAATGCATCCACCGCTTCATTCCACACTCACTGTTAACATCTTACTTCCTACTTTAGGCACATCCACATACTCTTTTGCACTGCTAACAAGCGCCTCTTCATTTGCTTCCAGATTTGTTCAGTTTCAACTGGTTCACAACTCATCTTGATTACTTGCAAGAGTCCTTATATACTTATCCTTATACTTGTTCACTAACTTCTCACTCTTAATTTTACACTTCCTTCCGTATCACCTTCCTCTCCACTCAAACGCCCCCACTAACTTAATTTACATAAGAACAACATAATGACCAATATCCCATCTAAACCCCTCATTGAGTTAACATCAACACCAATTCAACATCTCTTCTTCACCAACACAAAATCAATCATACTTTTCCACTTCGATACCATCTCTACCTACACCAACTCTTGGCTTAAAGAAGTATTACTTACACACATACCTCTCTCCTCACAGAAACAATAACTTCTTTACCATTCTCATTTCTCTCCGACACCCAAAAACACATGTATTACCATCCCTTTTTCGTATCAGCCTATCCACCAATTCATTCCCCAACAGTATCACTCGAAGCTCTATACTTACCCCATCCCAAAACATCATTCAATTATCCCAGAAAAAATCGTACTTTCTTCAACGTTTCCCTCAGATAAACCATACGTCACAACCAAACATACCTTGACTTTTTCAAATTAAATTTAACCATCTAGATTCTCATAGGACTCACACAACAAAGTCTACCATAGCTCTTTGTACCACAAAGTCACTCATGAAAAATGCAACTTCTTCTCCTCCCCTACATCCTGTCCACACCCACACACTCACATTTCACACCACAACCACGTCATTTTCCTTTCATTCAATGTTTGCCAATCAAAGCATCTATTAATCAAATTTCCCTTTCTAAACATCCATCACCTCTTCTCCTTTCTCCTCAACAGTTTATTCTCTTATATTTCCAATACCTATATATCATACAATTTCGCGAAAACTAGAAGCGTTTACGGGCTATCAACGACCATCTCCGACATGCATCCAAGCATTCAGCAAGATCGATACGTAGGTATATGGCAGCCCAACCCAACTACCCCCGTCCCTTAGTCGCCTTCACGACACGCAGGACACACCCGATGTGTGCATTCTTTCTCACCCACACATATGGATAATGATTGTAAGGATTGTCTGTAAAGTGTTATCTAGAAGAGAGTGTGTACTTTATGCAGTATTGTGTATTATGGATAGTGTAAATAATTGGTGTTCGAGTAATATGTGCCTGTGAGGATGAGTGTGATATATAATGATTGAGACACAAGTATGAGAATGGCTCACCATAAATATGATGGGGCCAGTTTACACCATAAGCGTTCGAGTTATGCGTATCTCTTCTTCTCTTCTCTCTTCTCTCTACTCTCTCCTCTCTTATTTATATATTGTATAATATAATATAGTATAATATAGTATATATATATATATTATTATATATATAATATATATATATAATATATAATATATTATATATATTGTAATGTAATTATATATATAATATATATATATATATATTATATCATATAATATATATATATATTGTGCTTATTATTTATATTATATATTATATATATATATATATATATATATTATAATTATATATTCATAGCCATTACATGGTGATATGAGAGAGATTAGAAGATTTGAGCATGTATCAAAATCTTAAGTAGTGTTTTAGAAAATTTTAACGAAGAACAGAGGTCCAAAGCAAGAACGGAGTCAAACCAATATGTTCCATTAGTGAGGATAGAAAGAAGCGTTCTTCGGTGCTCTCTTCGGTGGCAGGCTGGTGGAGTGTGCTTGCAGCTGAGGTAAATGATGAAGTTTACCAGGCAGGCGTGTAAGTTCAAAAGCACCAAGATTTCAGGACAACCGACAGTTATTTAGCTCAGAAGACGAGAAGAGAAGAGAGAGAGAGAGAGAGAGAGAGAGAAG
>JABUQX010115443.1:0-12500 GCA_015478945.1 Trachelipus rathkii | reverse complement strand
CAAACAAAATGAGAATAAAACTGTTATAAAATGTCTAGGGTATGATTCACAATATAGATTTCCACTCTCTCAGATACGAAGTGTAGCGAAAATCACGAAGTCTTCTGATTACTAAATTATTCCTGAGTCTCGGACGGACTCCTCAAAATATCAAAGATCAATTACTTTCAGTAAGTAAATTCCTTCCAATAAATAATGGTTCCTTAATCCAGATGAATCGTTCTCAACGTTACTAGACTTTCCTTCAACAAGTAATAGTTCCAATAAGTCTCACGAAGTTGAATAACTTTTCCTTCAAAATGTTCTAATAAATCTCACACTGATTGCTATCTAATCTCTTACAAAATTTCCTTCTGAATAATTACTTAGACTTTCTAATCCTTGCCCAGAGAACTATATTCTTTAGTAATAATTCAAATGATAAATATCAAATCTTAATCCTTCTCACTGCCTTAGTATGCTGTAACAATAGAACTTCTTCCAAGATAGATATCACCAAAATAATAGAAAATCTTCAAATAGCTGTATATCATTACATGAATTCTCAAAAAACAATCGTTAGAAACATTATGGATCACAACATAAACCAAGTATATAATCGAGACTGGAACCCGGTAATAACTATTTACTTCCATTTTAATAACTTTCCTTCGTATCAAGATCAGAGTTAGAGTTTATTTTATTGAATCTTTTTCCCATAAACATTTTATTTTCTAAATAAAATTTCTTTTAAAATTATTTTAAAATAAAAATCTTAATTAAATTCGTCTTCAAATAAAATATAATAAAGACTATCACTTTTGCTAAATAAATGTTTCTTCAAATCCTTTCAAATATAAATAATAATTTTCCGCTTTGACGTGTGAAGCTCATAATTTTATCTCCCATATTCCTAATGGCATAACACACGCCCCCATTAAGAAAGAAAACAGGGGCTTTTCTTTCACTTAAAACAATAGTATTCTCATGCCCCAATCCTGGTTAGATAATCTGCGGCGGTATTTTTCATACCTTTAATCGATTCCAGCCTGAACTTGTATTTCTGCAGAAACAATGCCCACCTCATCACTTTTGCATTGACATACTTAGTTTTCTGCATGTAGATCAGTGGCTGATTTCCTCTGCAGGACAAACTCTTCCATATAAATTAATTATCGAACTGACGCACACCAAATATTAGCCGAGCCCTCTTTTCTAACGTAGATAAGCTTTCCTCCCTGCAGAAAGTTTCTTACTCGCGACCGTAATAGAACAGTCCTCCTCGAACTCCTCCAGGAGTTTACTGCCCCTAAAGCCATATCGCTCGCATCTGTTTGTAGCACAAATGACTTGAGATTGGGAAGTCGTAGAATGGGTTTGCAGATCAACATATTTTTCAATGCTACGAACGCCCTTCTCTGAGCTGTTTGCCATACTACTTGAATTCGATTGCTTATTTTGCTAGGTCATATTAACGACACTATGTTGAATAATTGGTTATAAAATTCCTGTAAAAACCCTGTCAGTCCCGGAATTGATCTGACCCCTTTCTAGTGCGTGCCTCTCTGCGTCTCTATCTTTTTAATTATCGTCTTGTAGACCGACAACTCCTTCGGCAGCTTATGCCGAGAAACTCTAGTCCTAACGCTATCTCGCATTTGACGTCTGAAGTGCGCCAACGTACGCCGTCTATTCAACAATTCCCTATTCGCATTACGTTCCTCCCAGGTTTTATGAACGATTATTCGTTCCAAGTAACTATTCTTCTCTCATACCCTCTGAGTATTTTCCTCACGGCCCTAACTATGTGCGCCTGCATTTACCAGGACCAACGCATCTAATTAATTCATAATGTCCGTCTGCGTACAAAAGGCGTTTAGGTACGTCTCACTCCTTACTGATTGCCAGTAACCTTTCACTGAGGTCAATCTTGAAAGTATTTATCCTTCCGAACTTTTGAAATCTCTTCTTAACGGCCATCGGTTCAGGTCTCCAAACAACGCTGACCTGGTTAACTTCCATAATCTGCACAAAACACATTGATCCGTCCTTCTTTCTTTCACAATGACTCATGGTGATGCGCTAGGGGACAACCTCTCTTTATCACTCCCATTTCAGCACCTCGCTGAACTCTTTTTGAGTGTTCTCTCAGCGCATACGGTATGATGTACGGCTTACTCTTAATGGGAATTGACGTCAAATTTTCGTGACGCCACAATGTCCATGTCCTGGTAGTCTAGTCGTAAAATATCTTGTTCGAATCATTTAATATTTCTGTTAAATTTCTGATTCCTTTCTCTTTCTAACTCAGCCCTATTTTGATCTTGACCTTTCCTTGCGTGCACTTCCTAATTAAATCGCTTCCTCACCTAGATCCCGATCGTCTCCTCCTCACACTCTTCGGAAATCGCCACACCTACGCATGCGATGGTAAGATCCCGGAGCGTTCTTCGTTCCTCTTTTTATATCTTAACAGTTCGCAGATACGTCCTATCTTCTCATTGAACCTTCACCCTATAGTCGTTTTCACCAATCGTACCGACGACCTCGTAAGGACCCTTCCACTGCATCAGTAGTTTATTACTTTCAGTGGGCAGTAATATTAATACGGAATCGCCTATTTCGAATCTTCTTTCCTTAGCGCTCCTATCGTAGTAGTGTTTGTAGCGATTCTGGGCCTTTTCTAATTCTGACGATGCTATCTTTAAAGTCTCCTCCAATTTTTCCCTTAACTTGAATACATAGTGATAACTGTTCGTCACCTCATCTGGCTGCCGTTCATTAACCCAAATTTCTTTCATTATCTGCATGGGTCCTCTCACGGTTCTCCCATACAACAATTCGAAAGGCGCAAACCCGGTGCTTTCTTGCGGCACCTCACGGTAGGCGAATAACAAAGGATTTATAAATTTATTCCACCTTCTAGGTTGTTCACTACAGAGCCTTTTCAACATCCTTTTCATCGTTCCGTTGAACTTTTCAACCAGGCCGTTACATATAGGGTGATATGGACTCGTGCTTAGCTGCTTCACATTTAATAACCTGGACACCTCCTTCATGCACCTCGATACAAACTGTGTCCCCAAGTCGGTCAGTATTTCATCTGGTACCCCAATTCTAGAGTACAAGTCCACCAGGGCTTCCGCAACCGTCTCTGTATCAATATTCTTTAATGGTACCGCTTCAGGGTACCTCGTCGCATAATCAACAAGAGTGAGAATATACTTATGTCCGTCCTGAGAAGATGGCACAATTGGACCCACAAGATCTACCGCCACCCTTTTAAACGGGGTCCCTATAAGTGGAACTTTCGTCAATGGCGTTTTTACCACCTTTCCTTTCGGCACCGTCTTCTGACAAAGTCGCACGATGAACACAATCGGATACATCTCGTGTTCATCGCAGGCAGGTGTTAGAACTCTGAGGAGACCTTATCTGTCGTCGTTTTGACCGATGTCCTCCCATGATCTATCGTGCCCCATATCATTACTTCATCCGTAATTTCTTTTGGTACAACAACTTGCTCGCTCGGAACTTCTTTATCTTGTTTACACCTGTACAAGATTCCTTTCTTTACGTCGTAATACGATCGTCTTTCTTCTTTACCTTCCATCTCACTCAAGACCCTACATCTGTTCAAAGTCTCATCATCTCGCTGAAATTCAATGAACTTTTCGCGAGTGATTTTGTCATCACTTGCCTGTTGAGCGTTTTCTGGCGTAATTGGCCTTTCATTGTGCGAACTACTCGCGCGCGATACATCCACTTGGTCGACGGGATGTTCTAATACATCGTCGAACTGTGTTGTTTCTTCCGACCGTGAGTTTATTGATTCGCCAGCACATGACTATCGCTTGACTGTCAAGATGCCCCGTCATGTCACTATGAGCTTCAGCTGCTTCTCCCAGAGAACTGTTCGCTGCCCTCGCGAGCGATACCATCTCCTTATGTGCAGGATCCTCTGCATTCCTCGCTCCTGGAATATTCCCTATTATCAAGTCATATATGGCATCGTCCAGGGCTATGGCTTCCACACGACCTGTATAATATGGCGTAACGACGTCGATCATAACAACGGGTGCATCTCTGATCGTGTTGTCGATCATTAATATCTGTTTCCTCTTCCCAGTTCTCTGGTCTGCCGTCGTATATTTCTTTTTAACAATGACAGAATCACAGCCGGTGTCCCTCAATACATTCGCTGCCATACCATTAATCTTTCCGTCAACAACGGGCATCATTGAATTCAAGATGTTAGGTCTTACATTATCACTCTTTACACATGCGACTCTGACGACAGGAATCATTCTGCCGCATGCTAAAGCAATCTCGTTATTGTTGTTCACGTGTTTCATGAGGTCGGAGTCTTTATTGACACTAATATTTCCATGAGACGTTGTAATGTCAGAGGCGGTTTCCTTATCCCACTGTTTAACTTCAGCTGTTATGGCAGCAGCTGCCCTTTTGGGTCCTTCTCTCCAATTGTTGTTGGAATGGTTATGGTTATAGTTCTTGTATTGGTCGTCTCTCCTATAGGGTGTAATTTTTACAATCAAATGCCTTGTGCCCTTTCTTCCCACACTTGAAACAAGTGGACTGATATTTGGGTCTATCGGTACCTTTAAAACTTTCGATGGTATCTTTCTTCTCTTTCTTAGAGGATTCTTCTCTACTACTCATTGATGTCAAATTTTTGTTGTGGGCCAGGAGATAGTCTCGCCTCTTGAGCAATATATCTAATTATTTAACTTCCTTTCCCGTAAAATTTGCCAGTTCTTTCGGGCAAGTTGTTAAGAAATGCTCAGCTACTATCAGATGATATATCATTTAAAATCCTTATTATCTCCGCCAAATCTTCCATTTCATGACGTATCTTTAGCCTATTACTAGAATTGTATGGCCTTCATCATTATATGCTTTCGAACACTCCTAAAATATTATTCGATAGCCATCCTCGTCAAATGTGTAGCACAGTAGAAGGCATTCTTTCAATTTATCGTAGTCTTTCAATCTTCTTAGAATCGGGAATTGCAAAGTAAGGCCTTTCCCTGTTAAACAAGGCGCAAGCTGAGAAGCCAATTCCTTTTGTCCCATCATTAATCTCTGCCAAAATCTTTCGAGCTTCGAGGTAGCAGTCTAATTTCATCTCTTGGCTGCCAAAGGGAAGAGCTTAGCACTCTTGGCAAACCCTTAACATCTATGCTTTGCCAGGCTGTGTTGATTATTATGCCTTCTTGCATTCCATTCCCTGAGCGCTAGCTCATGCTCTCTTTGTCTTCCGCGCTTCTCTTGCGCTTCCCTCTGTCTATCTCTGCCTTCTCTTCTTCTCTGGCAGCCTCTCGTCTCTCTTCTCTTGCAGCTTCTCTTTCTGCTGCTTCTCTGCAGCTTCTCTTTCGGCAGCTTGTCTGGTAGCTTCTCTCTCTGCTGCTTCTTTAGCAATTTCTCTTTCAGCAGCTATGATAGCTCTCTCTCTGCTGCTTCTGGAGCTCTCTTTCAGCAGCTTGTCTGGTAGCTTCTCCTCTCTGCTGCTTCTTTGGCAGCTTCCCTCTGTCTTCTCTGCTGCTTCTATATGTTCCTTTATAAATTCCCTTGCCTCTTTTCCCTTTAGTCCAAGATCTTGGGCGATCTTTGCTAATGCAGCACAATCCATATTAAAGAGGTAAATTTTAATAGAGGCTCACACTTTAATATCAGTATCACAAGAGTTGTCTTTACTTTGAATGACGACTGTGATATTCTTTTAGGAACTGTTCCAAATAAGACCACTGATATATTCCTTTTCTTCAGAAGCAAATTCAGACAGAGTCTTCAATTTATTGGTCTCAGTATTTCCTTTTAGAAAATATTCCGGACAGAGCCTCCAATTTATTGTCACAAGATGGGGTTTCCGTCAATAACAGAGTGACAATTCCCGAGTTCGTTTATTAAACAATACAAAACAAAATAGAATAAACTGTATAAAATGTCTAGGGTATGATTCACAATATAGATTTCCACTCTCTCAGATACGAAGTGTAGCGAAAATCACGAAGTCTTCTGATTACTAAATTATTCCTGAGTCTCGGACGGACTCCTCAAAATATCAAAGATCAATTACTTTCAGTAAGTAAATTCCTTCCAATAAATAATGGTTCCTTGATCCAGATGAAAGTCGTTCTCAACGTTACTAGACTTTCCTTCAACAAGTAATAGTTCCAATAAGTCTCACGAAGTTGAATAACTTTCCTTCAAAATGTTCTAATAAATCTCTCACTGATTGCTATCTAATCTCTTACAAAATTTTCTTCTGAATAATTACTTAGACTTTCTAATCCTTGTCCAGAGAACTATATTCTTTAGTAATCTTCTAATTCAAATGATAAATATCAAATCTTAATCCTTCTCACTGCCTTAGTAGTGTGGCTTAACGAATTGCAACTCTTCAATGATAGATATTCACAAAATAATAGAAAAGTCTTCAATAGTTTATATTCAGTTACCATGAGATTTCAAAAAACATCGTTAGAACCAATAGGATCACAACATAACCAATAATAATCGAGCTGGAAACCCGTTAATAACTATTTTACTTCCATTTATAACTTTCCTTCGTATCCAAGATGCAGAGTAGAGTGTAGAGTCGTTTTTACGCTAAATGTTTAGAATCAAAATTCTTCTTAAAATTTTTAAAATAAAAATCTTGAATAATTCGTTTTAAAATAAAATTTAAAATTAAATCTGCAAATTTTGTAAATAAATGTTTGTTCAAATCCTTTCAAATATAAATAATAAATTTCCGCTTACGTGTGAAGCTCATAATTTATCTAAAAGTGGAATTTCCATAACATATAATATATATATATATATATCATATATATATTATATATATATATATATAATATATATATATATAAGTATATATATATATATATAATAAAATATAAAATATTATATATATATATATAATATATATATATATATATATATTTATATATGAATATATATGTTATATATATATATATGCCTAATTTGATAAAAATAAACTAATTTTAGAAATTTAAAACCATATAAATTAAGTATAGAATTCTCTTATATTTATCTTTGCTAAAGAAATAATTAGTTAATTGCCTTTTATTTATTTAAACCACTGAAAATAATAGCAATATTTAAAATCTTACAAAAAATGAACCAATTTTTCATTTTCATTTTAAAAACGCCTCAAAAGCTCATAATTTAGTAAAAGTAAGATCTTGAAGCAAAACTTATCATTATTATTTTTGTAGTCAAAAGCAGACTCTTAAATTTACTGCAGGTTGATTTTTTGGATTTTGAGAAAAAAAATCAATTTGATTTTTTGATTTTTGATTTGAATGCGTACGTCACGCGAAATATAATTTGAAAACAAACTTTTTTTTTTAAGCTCGATTAGGTATTTTTAACCCTAGCCCTATATCTGAGTTCAAAATCTTAAAATAGCGCTAATAGTCTATGACACAATGAACAGTAACACTAAAGAGATGTTATTTGTAATAATGATAAATATTACATCAGAAATAAAAGAAAACATGTTTAAATATGATCTTTTGTTGACATTTTAATAGTGTAGAAAAACAGAGTAGCCCTGCTATGATATTATTATTCTATTTCTATTGAAGTTAAAAATCACTTAAAAATATAAAAATACTTAAAAAAATATACAAAAAAAAGCAAAAATAAAAAAAAAGCAAAAAATTCATGATTTTTTGAGCAAAAAATCAAGTAAAAAATCAGTTGAAATAATAATTGATTTTTTCCATGCCATCCCTGAATTGTAGTGCAAAAACATTAACATTTCTCCCGTTTCTGAGTGCATCCGATTTTTTTAGGAGAATATTGATCCTCCAATTTTGAAGAGTCTTTCACTTTCCACCGAAAAGGGGACGAGCTTCAATATTTTCTAGCAAGGACACCCAAACGCTGAAAGGTACCTTTATTCAATGCCACTATGTAAGAACTTTCTGAATTTTTAATAATTTCATATTTTTATTGGCTGATTTCTACTTTTAAATCATCCTTCAATTTTTCAATATATAGAAAACCAACTTCCGATGAGGTTTCTTTGCTGTTTAAAGTATTTTTCTCTTAAAATCGAAAAACAGCTTTCAAAATTGAAGTTAAAACTATTATCTCAGTATCACTTTTTTCGCCTTATTCTGTTGATAAATGAGAAGAATCTCGAAGATTGAGGTTTAAAAGTAGTGGAAACTGTTTTCCTTTCCTTTTATACAACATATATCTTCGCACATCCATTACTTAAGAATATCTTCCACTTTTTTATGTTATATTCATCCTCAAGGAATGTAGTTTTAAAGCGGATCAAGATAGGTAACAAACACAAGATTCTTATCAGTAAAGTAAATGCTGAATCTATTTTTTACTGAATTTTTCCATGCTGACTCTTTTAAAAAAAAAACTGCAAATCCCTTTCATATTTGGGATTATTGCCGATGCCATTGATTCCTTGTGGCTCAAATAAGTTTGTACAGTCAACAAAATTTTTAAGTATTTTTAGCAATTTTTCAAGAACTTTCCGTTGTTTCTAAGCATGCAGGTTTTGAATGATCACTGCAATATGAAATGAGGGCCGTCTTTTGTTCAAAATTTTTTGAAATCATATGATACTGGCTATTACATCTTGTTTGTACATCCTGAATAAATCTGTGTTGTGGTAAATTAAATCTAGTTTGATATTCTTCATACTTGGCAATCGCTTGAGGCGAGTGATTAAAATGACCTACGATTTGTTTGCATATGGTGTTGAAATTTTGAATGGTATCAAAATTAAATTCTCTATATCATTCTCAAACTGGAATTCAGTCCCAAACCTATAATATAAATCTAAAAATTAATCTAACTATTAATCTAACATTAAAATTCATAAATTGAGCTATAAAATATGCCTCTGCAAAATGCTCTAGCCTGATGCAAAAAGGGAAAAAGTACAACCATCTAAAAAATCTCAATTCATATTGAGAGAGAGAAAAGAAAAAAGTTTTGAACAGCTCTTGGGCATTCCGGCTGACTCCTTGAAAAAGTTCATTAATTTTGTTTTTGTCTAGCTACGCCTTAAGTAATTTTTTCTATGAAAGCAGTGACTCTCAGTGTTGTGTTTAATTTCCGTACTTCAATATCCTGGATGAATCGTCTTTCCTCAAAGAGGGATCCCTCCTCATCCGATTGAAGTACCAAACATAAAAGGCTTAAATTGATGCTTCAGCGTATTATTTGTAATAGCCCCCGTTTTTTTTTTTTTTTTTTTTTTGAAGGTAAGAGAAGTTTGCTTAGGCATATTATTTTATCTTTAATAAATTTTATTTTTGCTTCCTTTACCTCTCCCATAAGTGAGGTTTAATTTACTTTAATTTGCTTAAATAAATAATTTTATAATGAATGGTACTCCCTGTGAGGTACGATATGAAAAATTTTCTATAATGAATGGTGCCCCCTGTGAGGTAAAGGTTTGGTACTGGAGTTTGTGTTTGAGTCCTTTAATAATTCATAAAACTTTAAAATTTCAAAACTCTTTCGTCAAAAATAAGGTTCTAAAATTGAAACTAAATATTGGAGGTTACTATTTCATAATTAGGGATAGGTTAGCTTAGAAAGTTACTAAGTGGTTAAATTCTCGACTAATTTACGAATTACGAGTGGCGACGCAAAGACTACAAACCTTGTTTATATACTTAATACGGACTGACGATTAAACGAAAAACTTACTATTGTAGGTCTGTGTTAAAGTAACGTTTAATTAATTAAATAACAAATAATATTGTGATATATAAAAGTAATGAGTATATTACAATAAAAATTAAGTGTGTAAATAATACTGAAAGGTATTTAAGTAAAAATAGTCCTGAAGTGTAGCAATACTGTTTGGGCCTATTCTTTTTAGGCGTAAGCCTTACTACTTTTCCCCAAATAGGCTATACGTATTAGGGCTGTAAAATTAGGTATTTGAGTAAACTTTAATAAATTTTTGAGCCTACTATTGATTATAAGGCCACCTAAATAAGCGAATGGCTTGTGACTTCCCATCTGTTAAAACCGATATGTCTTATATAAACTGAAGGCTATTTAAAATGCCTAATTTAAATTAAGGTGAACTCCCTTTATATAAGATAAGGTATATATTATTAGTATTAGGCATTTTTTTATAGGCTTAAGGTTCATATTTTAAGGCCTATGCATTATAGGCTTAGGTGGTCACAAGTGTGAAAATGGAGCATTTAGACATAAATAGCTCTGATATAGAAGGGTTTGCTGAATCTTCTGGCCCTTCTGAAGAATTACGAAATGTAATTAAGCTAACAAGAAAGCGGGGTGGTAAAAGGTCCGCTGTTACTAAAACATTAAATAAATTAGTTCCAGCCATTAATACTCATCCCATAAAGATAAAATAATTAATTGTTTAACATTGAAAAAGTCAATAAATGATCTTGAATCTCTTAATGAGAGTATCACAGATTCCTTTGTTGCTTGTGAAGAATTTACGCTGAATAGACTTGAGGCTTAGATTCTAATAATAATATATATACTCCATTAAAAATAATTCAATTATTGAGTATGAATGTTTCTCAAAGTACTTCTGCTTCAAATACAGCTCATAAGCTAGGTTAAATAGCAGAAATAAAATCTTACCATTTGAGGGAGCCTCTCAATTAAAATTTAGTATCTTTACTAATATTTATGATTAATTTAGGAGTTCAAACAAAAAAAATTTTGCTGTATTTAAAAACACACTTAAAAAGGTAATCCATCTGTATCAAAAAATTGCATAAGAGTCAGATACAAGCTACCGATGAGCTTGACAATTTAGAAGACTTATTGCCTTCTCCAGTCAAGATTAAATTTCACTAATCAAAAAGTAATTAACTTGTAAAAACTTCTAAAATTCTAATAGTTAAATTATTTTCAAGCTAATATGAATGCCAATGTCAATCTGTTTAAAAATAATCAACTAACTATTGATGATATTCAATTATACATCTATTATAATACTTTAGATATAGAATTAAGAGAATATTTACGTGCATGTGGATATAAATTATATCAATCGTTTGATGATTTTCGAAGTGCGGTGACTGAGGCTACTAAAACATTAAACGATCAAGAAGGTGTTAAATCAAAACCTTTAAATTTATGCTCTTTCATAAAAAATGAATCTGTATAAATAATAAAAACTGTAAAAATAAAATCTCAATCAGAGAATGAGGCAGTCAAAATTTTTATGAATGTAAAAATAGATCATTCAGTCGTTACAGCTTCTACTGTAATGACTGTTAAATTATTTCTCAAAAATGCCATAACTATTTCCATGTTTCAAATATCTACCAATAAGGAAAAATGGGATTCCTCATAAAAGAATTAGGGCTATTCGTAAAAAACTGTAACAGGTAAAAATCATGATGAAAACAGTTGTTACAAATCTCTTGCATCCTTATTAAAAAATTATGTAAAAGAGAAAATCATTATATTTCTTTGCTTAAACAACTTTCAGAGGTAAAGCTAAATTATGGCACTAAAGTCGAAAAATAAGCGAAAATTAATAAACTAGTCAAGGTTAAATATACTCTATTGGAGTAATTCAATCTTCCATCATTACAGCTTACCAATTTAACAAATTTGGCGTGTGAAATAAAAGTAGACACTATAGATTCTGCGTATTCAGGACAATTACATTAAGATACAGTTAAGTCTCTAGGTTTATCCACTAAGTCATTGAGGAAACTTAACAATAGTTTAATGCTCAATCCTCCAAGCCATGTTTTGAGTTGCAAAAATTTTTATTAAAGATGTTGAATATCCCATTGAAGCCCTAGTGTGATACATCCCATGTTTAAAATTTAAAATCAAAGAATAGTCAAAAAAACTAGTTACTTCCCTGAACTTAATGGCTTTAAAATTAGCAGAGATTATGCATTCTGAATTAGTAAAACTGATTTTAATTAATTTAGAGAGCCCCTTAGTATTAAAGAACTAAATTTAGAAATTATTAAAATAATAATGCTATGGCTTACAAATCTAGGTATGGTGTATTTTGCAAGTTATTCCCTCAGATTATCATTTCAAATATGAGACAGCCTTGAATTTAATTACAGAGTTGTGTAGCTACTATCAGTGAAAATGATGAAAATCTAGCTGAAAATATAGGTCATTTCAGCAGTCTGGAAAATTTAGGGTATTTAAAGCATGAAAAATTCCACTAAATGAACAAAGAATAAAAAAAAAAATTCTTAAAGGAAATAATAGCTGTAAAGAAAGTATATCAGTAGAGATTCCATGAAAACCTAATCATGATATAAATGATCTAACCCCTAATTTATTATGCTTTGGGCAGCTTAATTCCTTATTAGAAAAAATTAAAAAAGTAAATAAATTTATAAAATGAATATCAGAATATTTTTGATTACAACTAAATGAGGGTATCCTTATGAAATTCTATGATAAAATAATACATTAAAAAAAGACATTTTCTTCCTCATTGCTAATTTAAAACAATCTCC
>JABUQX010115442.1:10000-13355 GCA_015478945.1 Trachelipus rathkii | reverse complement strand
TTTTAAAAATGGCAGCCAAACATATAGCCTCGGAGAAGCTAAAGGGGCTGCTTCCAATGATAAGCACACAAAAACTCCCTACCTGTATCATAGCTTTGGCATTGGAAGCCTGCAGTGATAGTATTGATGCCACACCTAATTGACCACTTGTTCCGATATATATTAACTTTTCTTTATTAATTTCTTCAATATTCCATGTCTTTATTCGTATATCCAATTTATTAACATCATCTCTTTTTCTTCTAAATTTCACGTTTCATTCCTAAAAGTAATTGCTGTGTTAAACATGTTTCTAATTGTTCCTATCTTAAATGTTCAGGAAAAGGCGGATGCTATGCGTTCGTAAACAAATTCATTATAGTTTTTGGATCTTATGATTTATCTCCTAACTCTCCAGATTATTCTAAATTCTCCACCTAAAAATAGAGCATTACTCTCGTCTTGTCATTTCTCTAAAGTCATATTTATGTGTGACTTAAATGTTCCTCACAGCTATTAGCTTTTTCTTAATTACATATGCACCCCAAGATACACCTATTGATCATACATCTTCCATTCATCTATTCATAACAACCTTGAGAAGATATTGTATCTCTATACCCATATGCTAGATAGCCTTGATGATGAACCAATATTCTAGACATTTTCTTATCTTTTAATCCTTTTCCTTATACTGGTAAACTGTCTCAAACTCTATATTCCCTAAACCACCTTATTACCCCGGTGCCTTGTCCTATCTTTCCAAGTCTTTCAAAAAAAGAAAAAAAACCTTCCCTAGTTAGAGAAACAATTTGACACTTCGGAGTTGAAAACAGGTGTGAATTACTGTCGTAGTTCCCAGTTTTTACTACCGCGAAATGTCCAATGGGGTGCTCAGAAAGCTTAAAGAAAGTGACATACACCAACAGGGAAGCTTAGTTTTAGTGATGGACCGGATGTCAAAATTTGACTGTTTGCGGATGCGGGTGCGGATGCGGATCCTTAAAGCATGATGCGGCATGCGGATGCGCGATCTTAAAGTTAGATGAAGGGAGCGGATGCGATGCGGGATGGTTTACTCTTTGAAGTTTGAATTAAAAATTAAAAATATATATATATATAATATATATATATATATATATATATATATATATAGTATATATATATATATATATATATATATATATATATATAATATAATATATATATTATACATATTAATATATATAATATAATATATATATATATATATATTATATATATATTATATATATATAGTATATATATAATATATATAATAAATATATATATATATAATACTAATATATATATATATATTATATATATATATATATTAATATATATATAAGTATAATATAAATATATATATATATATATATATATATAATATATATCTAATAATATATATATATAATATATATATTAATATATATATATATATATATATATATACAAATATATATATATAGTGAATGGACATTGACATGAATATGATTATCGTATATATCTTACATCTTACATTCTCTCACAGTCAGGTTTACGAGCCTGTCAGTGGGGCCAACCTCCGCTTTTATCTTGTTCCATCCATCACGATCCCATCTGCCATCAGCTCATCCATTGCAGGCATCTGGTGTTTCCTCAATGAATCCTCTATTGTGTCTCTCCACCTCTTCCGCAGTCTTCCCCTCGGTCTCACCCCTCCTGTTTCCTCCTCGCCTCCTGCTGGCAAACTCTCTCCTCTCCCGTGCATCCTCTCAGGTGTCCCCACCATGTCATCTGGCTGCGTTCCAACTTTATTCATTGTGGTTTCACACCCATGCTCTCCCTCACTGTCTCGTTTCTCCACTCTCTCTTCTCGTCTTTCCAATCACTGTCCTCAACACATTCATCTCCCCTGTCTGAATTCTACTCTCCTCTCTCTCTCTGTCATGCTCCATGTCTCCGCCCTACAACAGTATCGGCGTCAACACTCCTTCTTATATTGCTCTCGTTCACCTCTTTGTCATATATTTATCTTTCCAGATGCGGATATACTGCTCTTTACAGTCCTGCTATTACTGCCTCAATCCTACTCGTAATTTCCTTTGCCACTCCCCTTCTCATCCAAGTGCTTCCTAGACTATTTATATCTATTCACATTGTTTTTAATCTCTCTACCGTCTACCTCCACTATCAACTCCTCCTCCCCCTACTCCCTGCTTACTACCATTATTTCTGTTTCCTCTACATTCATATTCAATCCTGTTTCTCTCAACTTTTCTGCAAAACACAGACCATTTGCTTCAACCTCTCACCATCTCCACTCCAACACTCCAAATCATCTGCATATAGCATGATGCTCCCGTCAATCTCTTCTAAACTCTCTTTTACACCTCTAATGACTGTGTCCAAATACGCTATAAACAGTATCGGCGACAGAACACTACCCAGCCTTACTCCAGTTTTTTCCTCAAACCATTCCTCGTTTTTATATCCTGTCCTTACCTTACTTATGCTATTCACGTATGTACATCTTATTGCCTTTATCAGTCTGCCTCCAACTTCATAATCCCTCTCCGGAACTCTCCACAGCTTCTTTCTGGGTACAGAATCAAATGCTTTCTTCAAGTCTATGAAGGAGATATATGCCTTCTTATTGTATTCCCATGTCTTTTCCTTTATCATTCTTAATGCAAACATTAAATATGTAGTACTTCTACCACCTCTGTAACCATATTGCTCTTCACCCAATCTTGGCTCTATTTCATATCTTAAATTCTTTCTTAATATCTCTATAACTTCGCCATGTGATCCATTTGTGAAATTCCTCTATAATTTTTACAAATTTCCTGGCGTCCCCTATACCTTTATAAATGGGAGACTATATTGACCTTCCCCAAACCTTCCAGGCACTCTACTCTCACCCAACACCTGTTAAAAGAAATCTCAGCATCCAAGGCTTTCAGCTCCTCCTCTCCCTCCCCTCAGCAACTCAATATTATTCCATTCCATCACCAGGAGTTTTCCGCTCTTCATTTTCCTTAACGCCTCTTCAAATTCCTCCTCCGTTATTACCTCCTCCTCTTCTCCCTCCACGTTTCTCTCCTCCTCCTCTCTCTCCCCTTCCTCTTCCGACTGCACTCCCACATTCAACAACTCATCAAAGTACTCTATCAACCTTTTGTTTTTTTCCTCAGGGCTTAACAATGTTTCTCCATTTTTGTCTTTGATATTACATACTCTACTCTTCGCTCCTCTATACGTTCTTGCCAATCTAAAAATCTTCTTCTTGCTTTCCTTCATATCATCCATCAGTTCTTTTGCTAGCTTCTAAGCCACCTCCTCCTTTGCCCTCCTCTTCACTCTCTTCGCTTCA
>JABUQX010115437.1:42500-66970 GCA_015478945.1 Trachelipus rathkii | reverse complement strand
CATGGTTCAAGATGTTGGTATCTTTGATAGATTAATACTTTGTTATGATTTTAAGTTAGATACGCTGGATTTACCCGCTGATATGCGTAACGGTAAAAAGTGGGAACATATCGTGTATTGTATGGATCTGTTAGCTACTACCTTGATAAGTAAATCGTGGATGTTAGCTGATTGGTCACATGAGTTGGGAAGCAAGTTGGTTTGCATTTGTGTACATTATATTCTTTAGTTCTGTTATATTATGTTAGCTTTATTGATGCTAAAACTTTGCTGATAAGCATATATTCGTAGGTCAGTATATAAAGAACTTATTTTTTATGTTATGTTTATCCAAAATGATACTGAAATATGACTTGAATCAATAGTTCAATAGGTCACAGGCGGGTGGAAGGGTGGTAATCGCAGGGCGGGTGGTTTGATTTATTATGATTTTACTGATTTACTGCTTTAAAATCATAACTTGTTACGGTTTACTGTGATATTTTATTCAAAGAACTTGCTTTTATGTTATGTTTAAAAATCTTGTTATTTTTTGTTATGTTTGGTTAAACTTTGTTATGTTTGCAATTATTCGCTGGGGATTATGATATTTAGACAGGGTTATGTGATGAATTTTTGTTAAATATTACGAAAAGTTGATGTAAAAATATTTTGTTACGTTAGCATTATACCTTTGTCAGTATGATGATTAGACAGGTATATGCTAAACTTTTGTTAATATTACCATGTTAATAAAAATTAACATTGGATATGATAGAGATATGTTTGAGAAAAGTGTGAATAGGTTATGCTTTGTACGCTGTGTTAGGTCTAAGTGTGGTAGTTTGTTAATGTTAGTAGTTATTCGTACGTATGGTGTTAGGTTTGTCGTTGTATTATATTCTTAGTTCAGGTTATGTTATGTTAGCTTTATTAATGTAAAAACGTTGTTACGTTGGCATATATTCGATGGTTAGTATATAAAGAACTTATTTTTGTGTTATGTTTGGATAAAACTTTGTTATGTTTATAGTTATTCGTTGGTCTGTATGATAATTAAAAAACAAGGTTATGATAAATTTGTTAAATATTACTGTGTCAATGTAAAATTAACGTTGGTTATGTTAGAGATATGCTTTTTCTGAAAAAAAGTATGAATAGGTTACGTTTTGTATGCAATGTTAAATACTTTACTGTGTTAAGTGTGGAACTTGTTAATGTTAGTAGTTTGCCTGTAATGTATGGTGTTGTTAGCCTGGTCGCCGGTGTTATTATACTTTTTTAGGTCAGGTCATGTTTTGTTAGCTTTATTATGTAAAAACAATGTTACGTTAGCTTATATTCGTAGGTTGGTATATATAAAGAACTTATTTTCGTACCAATGTTATTAAGCGTTGGAAAGAGAGCGTCTAACGATACGATAGATACCTTTGAACTATATAGTCTCTGCCTCGTACGTCGTATTCTTGCTACTGATTGCTGTGCTTGTTAAACTTCGCCACTTAGATTCGTTTATGCCACACGAACAACAGGCAAGACATTTTTCACTGTGCTGATATGACCTCTCATTCTGCTCCTACGAATGTCCTCTTTGGTTGAGACCTTCTGTAATACCTAACGATAAAGTCACTGAGATGCCGCAAAATGAATTTTGAAAGCTACCATATTACCTGTATTCCAATTGAGGGTTCTAAGTAATAGACCCCTTTAAATCATGTCATTGAAGAATTCTCAAGATTATCGAATGTAAAGTTGAAGCTTGGGTAAAGACTGAGTATGTGTCATCTGAGGCACGTCTCCTAATGAAATCAGAGGTAGATTAAGCTTGAGAGGCTACATTAGAATAGACATGCTTTTCACCTGCATCTCTTTGATAATAATGTTAAAAGTATTGATGTACGCAACTATTGAAACAACGATGCTGTCGCATTCATGCGTACGTGTATAGGTCTCACCTGTTCAGTCATCTGAAAAATAACAGCTTTGTTTGACATGAAAACCGACTTAAAGTCTCATCTTAAAGATGTTAACATAACTCGAGGACTTAATCCATATAGCTCATGGTGTAATCTACGATATTTACACCGAAACATGTGGTTTCCCGTATAATGCAGTATGCATTAATAACTATCAGCGATGTTAAGTCAAATTCTCTCTGGAGTGAGCGATGGACTGCTGGTGAACAGTTATATGCAGAAAAATGGTTTAGAGTGCAGCAAGTTGTATTTATGCTACATCCTTTCGGATGGTGTTGAATCTCTTGAGAAACATATAGAACTTGCCCTAAATTATACAGAATCCTATGTCCCCCCTGATTAGATGGATTTAGATATTTAAAAATAAAAACTTACATGCCCACATTGAGATAGTCATTTAATGCTCTTTATTGAAATTGTTATACAATATGAAAACTTGTTTTACTGTCCCCTTGCGCTTTTGTTGTTTAAGATGTTGGGGCTGGCTGTTTAGTCTGTGCAGCCGTTGTGTGTTAAGTATGTTATGTTTATAGTTTAGCTTTACAGAGAATGGGTAAAAACTTTACTTTGTTTGTCTTACCCATTAGGTATTATGCTGGTTAGGTTAGGGTTATGCTAAATTTGTTAAATATTACTATGTTAATGTGCAAATATCTCGTGTTTGAGATATGTTTGATAAAGTACGAATGGATTCATGTTTTTGTGAGTCTCTGTTGCTACTTTTACTGTTGATAAGTTTTGGACCTTTGTTAATGTTAGCAGTTTATTCTTGCTTAAGATGTGTCAGGCTTGTCGTAATATATTATATTCTTAGTTCCGGCCCTGTTACGGTGGCTTTCTTTATTAATGGAAAACTTTGTTACGTTAGCATTGTACTTTCGTTGGTCTGTATGATAATTGCCACCAGGGTATGGTAAATTTTTGTTAAATATACCATGTTAATGTGTAAAATTAACATTGTTATGTTAGATATGCTTGACCAAGTGTGAATAAGTTACGTTTTGAATGTGTTTTGAAGTTACTTTACTGTTGTTAAGTGTGAAACTTTGTTAACGTTGACCCCGTTTATTCCTGGTTAAGATGTGTTAGGTTTGTCGTTGGGGGTTATATTCATAGTTTAGATCAGTGGTGTCCAAAGTGGGGTACGCGTACCCCGGGGTACGCAGAGTGATACTTGGGGGTGCCGCCAAAGAAGTAGCCTCACGATCACTTGCGAGTGTATGATATTGTATCATCAAGTGAGTGATATATATATATATATATATATATAGTTATTATTATATATATATAGTATAGGTGTATATATATATATATATATATATATATGTATATATATATATATATATATATATATATATATATATATAAAACTCGCTGGCAAATTTTAATGCATCAACCTTAAATATAATTAAAAATCTTTCATTGGAAAATGTAGCGATAGGGTTTGGTTTTATTTGGTTCATACCTAACTCGGGAGTACGGCACAGGGCCAGAATGTATACAAACCGTACAATTGACAGTGTGGGAATCAAATTTCTGGCACAAAGAAAACCAAAAAAATATGGATATGATGATTTTATTAAAATAACAACAATATTCTACAAATTATAATGTGAAATGCAGCATAAAGGTGTTTAATAATGGGTTGTACCCCCTCTGGCCCCTCCAACCAACCTCCTCCAAGCGATTCGGCACATGAAATATTCCTGAGATGGTCTCCCAGGCGGAAATGCCGTCAAAGCGTGTTTCGCGGTAAAGTTCTGAGTGTGGACGAAGTATGCTCTACGGCCTGAACACGCCTACCCAACAAATCCCAAATATGCTCGAATTTGGACCGCATGTCCGAGTTCCTCGCAGAAATGAGTCTGATCCCTACCTGTTGTAGCACCGTTGGACGAACCCGGTGTAGTGTGCTCCCACGTTGTCAGCGGAGTAACAAAAAAATAGAGCCTTCAAATTAGGCTTAATTGAAAGGTACTGTATACTTGAGAATGTCTTCCGGCATACCTAGCCGTTAGCGTTCCTCTGCTCATGATATAATGCCGTGAGCACCCGGAAACAGCCTGCCATCCACAATTATCACAGAGTCACATCCTTAAAAGGAAATCGGGGAGATATTAAAAGGAAAAGTGTTCGTAAATTCGCTGACGTCCATCTGGTCCATGTAGTGAACCCCGACCTATCCTAGGCGCCCAACCTCATGCTTCGTGAAAATGAAACGCACCCGATGATACCTGATCAGAGAGGGCTGATGGCAGACCTGCAAAACGTACTCCACGTCTATTCGTCGTCTCTCTCACTGTACGCTCGAAATAAGCATTACAAGCCCGGCCTTCGAAGTGAGCCTGTGTTGTAAATGCACCTTGTTTGGAACGATCACGAAGCACTGCCGCATTTGAGTAACGGTCATCTTCTTCCTCGGACGCCGGCCCTAGGGGCATCATGAATTATGTTGCCCATGGTTGCTGCCAGCCTCCCTGAACCGACGAAGGATTCTGACTGACCGTCGATCGGTTTACCCCGAGTTGCCTCTGAATAGCCTGCTTCTGACAGTGCGATAACCCTGCGCACGTTCCTCTTGACCGAGTCTTCCATTGTGACAGTCTGCCTGCCGTGGCGATTGAGCAGCATAGGGTCTGTTTCGTTAGTTGGTTGGTGTCTCGCCATCTTGTTCTCCAATGAACGTACTTTCGGGATTTAGTAATTTGGTTGGATGTCTTTATTATATCATTTAGTTCCCATACACGTGTAAGCATGCATACACCGAAGTTAGTTGACCCAAATGTTCAAACCCCAGCTCTACATTACAATGAGTTTGGCATCATATTTACGGGTGATGCATTAAATTTCTTTGTCCCCGAGTTTATATATATATATATATATATATATATATATATATATATATATATTGTATATATATATATATATATATATATTATATATCTAGATGCTAAGGATTTATCTTAATATATATATATGGTTATTAATATATATATATGTTATGTTATTTATAAAAGATATATATATATATTATATATATATATATATATATATATATATTATTATTATATATACATATACATATTATATATATATATATATATATTAGTTATATATATATATATTATATAGTATTATATATATATATATATATATATATATAAATATATATAAAAGAGCCCAGCATGAGCGGTGGTTGACTGTATATATATATATAAATATATTCATATTATATTATTAGTGATATATTATTATTATTATTATTATATTACATGCGTTATTTCCACATATATATATATATATATATATATATATATATATATATATATATATATATATATATTACAGGCCTATAAGGGGTACAACTTAGAATTATTTTCGTCTTAGGGGTACGCGATCAAAAAAGTTTGGAGACCGCTGGTTTAGATGATGCTAAGTAAGCTTTATTAATGTGATGTTACTGTGTCAGTGTAAGGTTAACGATAATATGTTAGAGATATGCTTGAAAAAAGTAAGAATAGGTTACGTTTTGCATGCAGTGTTAGTTACTTTAGTGGTTTTAAGTGTGGAACTTTGTTAATGTTAACAGTTTATTCGTGTGTAAGTTGTGTTAGGTTTGTTCTTTGTACATTATTTTCTTAGTTCATGTTACGCCATGTTAGCTTTATTGATGTGGAAACCTTATTATGTTAGAAAATATTCGTTGATCAGTATGATAGTTAACCAGTGTTGTGATAAATTTTTTGCTAAATGTTGCTGTGTCAGTGTAAATAAGTTATTATGGTTAGAGATATGCTTAACAAAAAAAGTGGAATAGGTTACGTCTTTTTTGTATGCTATGTTGGTTACTTTACTGTTGTTATGTGGACCTTTGTTAACGTTAATAGTTTATTCATTTTTAAGGCGTATGCCGTTTGTCTTTGTGGGTTATATTCATAGTTCAGATGATGCTAAGTAAGTTTTATTAATGTGAAAACTTTGTTACGTTAACATATATTGATTGATCTTTGTATAAAGAACTTGATTTTATGTTATGTTTATCCAAAATGATACTCGAAATGTGACTTGAATCAATATATCAATAGATCAATCGTTCAAGGATGGACAGGAGGGTGGCGGGATGGGGGTTGGATGGTGGTTTGATTTACTGATTTACTGATTTAGGGTATGTAAAACGTTACAATTTTAGTAAAAAATTTGACTTGAATCAATAGATCAATAGATCACTAGATCACAACTGGACAGGAGGGTGGCGGGATGGTGGTTGGATGGTGGTTTGATTTACTGATTTACTGATTTAGGGTATGTAAAACATGACAATTTTAGTAAAAATTTGACCTTAATCAATAGATCAATAGATCAATAGATCAATAAATCACATGGACAGGAGGGTGTTTGGATTGTGGTTTGATTTACTGATTTACTGTTTTAGGGTATGTAAAAACGTAAATTTGTAAGTTATAAACATAAAAAGAATAAGAAATTTTATTTATTTATTTAATTTATTTATTTTTTATTTTTATTTTTTTTTCTTGATGGTCTTGAAACCATTATTTTCGAAATCTACAGACCCAATAACATATATAAAGACACCAATATTGTATCATTACACAAATATTTACGCAGTATCCGAGATCAGTACTGCTTCAGCACCGCAGCTGTCAACACGTAAATCATCCCGGAGTCCGATTCCTTCTCCATTCTTTCCTTTCTTTATTCATCTCTCATCCTTCTTTCATTCCTCCTTCGACCTCTGTTTTGCACTCTGTGCTCTTTTTTCAGTCAGTCCCCCCCTAATGGGGGGTCCTAGACACCCTATACGGACTTATAACCATCATATTCGAGATCTACGGGTTCGATAACCCTTATAAGGACACCAACATTGTTGTTATACGAATGTTTATTAACTCGGCACCGCAGTGGCTCCAGCACCGGTGCTGGAGCCACCGCGGTTCACATGTCAAGTATTTCTAGAAATTCAACTCTGAATCTCCCACCAAATTCAGCCAATTACGAACACTCTGATTTTTTAGAGGGCTAGGGTCGGGGACGACGAGTTTTTATCTATCACATCGGGTATTTGAGCCATCAAATATTGCAGTTTCAAATAAACAGCAAATTTATTATCAATTTTTGAGAAGCTGAACAGACTAACAAACAAGAAAGAATAAGCTAAGATACAATACACAATAATAATAATAATAATAATAATAATAATGATAATAATAATAATAGTAATAATAATAATAATAATAATAAAAACCCAGAGGATGAGTCGGGAACGTACTACGGTGTGGTGCATTTCGGTGCGGTGGTGCGTGCGGGTGCGGTGGCGTGGTGCGGTTCGGTGCGGTGCGGTACGGTACGGTACGAGATGGACCTCCCGGAGGGCTGAGTTGAGCTGAGCCGAAATTGAGATCACCCCAGATCTCAATTCTTCTGACGTAATAATAACAATAATCATCATAATAATAATAATAACAACGTATGAAAGAGGCTAATAATAATAAAAATAACACAAATAACGAAAAATCAATTATCTTATCTCAAAAACACGTGTACGTGTCTTTATCAGCTACGCTGATAAGAACGAGCTACGCCTGCATTCGAGTCGGCGGAGTCGAGTCGAGTCGGAGTCGGAGTCGGAGTCGGAGCTCGAGTCGGCTCGAAATTGAGATCACTCCATGATCTGAAACGACACTTGTGATCTCACTCTCTTCGACGTACAATAATAATAATAACAATAATAATAATAATAATAATAATAATAATAATAATAATAATAATAATAATAATAATAATAATAATAATAATAATAATAAATAATAAATAACATCATAAACCATTAACTTCTTACTAAAAACATGGGTTCTTTATCGCCTTTATCATTACGCGATGCGCGAATACGCCAAGCACCGTATTCCAAAAGGGCGCTGAGATTGAGGCTGATAAATATATGATATATATACATATATATATATATATATATATATTATATATATATATACATATATTTATTATTAAGTTATTAGTTATATTATTTTTATATATATTATGCCATATTATATATATATGTTATTATTGGTTATTACTATGTATATATATATATATACACTGTTATTTATTCATATATACATATTATACATATATTGAGCATACATATGTTGGCTGGCTACATATATTATATAGAGTATATGGTTGTTAAGAAAAAGTGTTGGTTAAGGTTGCTACATATATACATATATATATATTACATTATTATTACATATTAGATAAAAATTATTACATATACATATATATATATATATATATATATATGAATTATATATATATATAGCAAAGAAAGAGCAGTATATATATATATATATATATATATATATATATAAGTATATATATATATATATATATATATGCTATTATATATATATATATATATATTTTTGCAAATGTCACCACCACTCACGGACAGAGCCCTATTCAAGGAGGGGGTGTTTCACGCCTCAGAAGTCAACAACCAAAGCAAATTACGCAGATGAGCACAGACGCAGGCTTTAAAGTGTGAGATTAAATTCAGCAGGGAACACAGAAGATCAAAGAGAATTCCACAGAACAGATGTGCGGGTGGAAAGTAAAGGAAGCACCAGCAGTCTTAGCCTGGAGTGATATCAACACAAAACCATGTGCAGATACAGCACCCCTAGTTCCTGGCTGTGAGGGCGACGTAAAGCAAAGTGGAGGTACGCGAGTGGATAAGCTCCTCGAGCACCTGCCGCTGCGGTACCTGCAGAAAAGAGATAAAGCACCAAATATCGCGCCGCAAAAAGATAGAGGGTCAAGCACCAGCAGAACAGTTTATAAGCCTTTTTGGCCTTTGACTGACCCTGTCCAAAAAGCCGGGTGAAACCAGAGCCCCCAGTAGATAGTGAGAGTTAGTATCTACGCGGCGCGGATGAGGCCTCCAGCGGAAGCGCGTGGCAACTGGGAGAAGAGGGAAAAGCCCCAGGCAGCCCAAACAGAACTCCCGAAGTTTCTTTTGAGGCCGCCTGGGAAGGTAACCGTTGTGATGTGAGGTTTCCAAGACATTTTTTCGTTTATGCCAAGGCCAAGGATGTTTATATTGTCGCACAGAGGTACTACAGAACCGTCGGAAAGAGATAGGAAAGTTGGAAGGTGTCTTAGAGAGGAGATCGGTAGAAGTTGAGTTTTTAAAGAATTGAAATTCCCTCACAAGGTTCAGACGACTCCAACACCGGAAAATTCTATCCAGATCAAAGGAGAATAGAACGGAAAGCATTAAGACGAGAGGCAATCGATGTAAAGCAAAAGAAGGAGCAGAATTAAAGTCTGTTGAAGAATGAACAAGTCATCGGGCATATGAGTGAAGGTAGAGTTAGATGTGCAGGTGAGAAGATCATTAATGAAAGTAGAACAAAGTAGGGCATAAGACAAACCCTGAGCAGGAACACCAATACTACTGGACAGAAAAAGGAAGAAGAAGTCTGCCCATCAACAACAGCCGATATTGAGCCATTTGAAAGAAAACGTATTATTGCGGCAAAGAGAAGGAGAAAATTCAAAGGAAGGTAGAGAGTGAGTGACGTGCCATACCCGTCAAATGCTTTGATATGCCTGCGCGCCACCACGCAGTCTCCCTGTAGTTCCTAAGGGCGAAAAACCATAAATCTGCTAAATAGGAAAGTATATCGCCAGTAGACTCGAGCGCCGAAAGCCGTACTGGCGATCGGGAAAGAAGTGAATGAGATTCCAGATGATCTAAGAAATGAGAGGAGAGTTTCAAAGATCTTAGATGTAATGCCTATGCAAGAGCTATAGGTCGATAGTTGGAAGGATCAGAGTGGGCTTCCTTTTTCGGAATAGGTTGACATGTGCGTGCGCTCCAAACACTGAGGGAAAGTGTTAGTATTGAGACATAGAGAATATAGTGTAACGAGGGGGGGATAGCACGGAAGCACACCCTCAAAACTCGGGGAGGAATGCCATCTCGCCACCCGCCTTCCTAACGTTCATAGATCCCAGGAGCCCATGCACCCGATCAAACATAATCCATGGGCAAAGGCATAGGACACCTGAGAGGAGAAGGAGGAGATGGGGGAATACCAGAATCGTCCAGGTTGAGTTAGAGGAAAACAGGAGGCCGAAGAGATTGGCCTTTTCAGCGGAGAATTAGCTACAGAACCATCAGATCGAATAAGAGTGAGGAAAGACAGATTTACAGAAGTTGTTAGAGATTTTTGGCAAGGGAAAGAAAGATTTGTCAGTAGGTAAACCAAGGAGGTTAGCGCACTTCGTTTGATGAAAGCTCGTTTTGCTCGTCGAAGAGTATCCCTGCAACGACTTCTTAGCCATTGAATGAAACTCGCGTGCAGGATAGGAGGAACAGGGGAATTTTTCCACTCCCGATACGCACTGTCTCTAGCCTGGAATGGCCAGAGAACAAGCACGATCGAAACCATGGATTATGAGAGAGAAAGATTTATAGTCGAAGAAGCTGAAATGAACCTTGCTCATCCCGTCAACAGATTACAGCTCCCACCTATCGGCAGAAGTCGAAGCGTCACCAGAGAGACAAAGCAGTCATTCCGGAAGCAGTTAGCGTAGCAACGCAGGCAAGGTCTCCCCAGTCAGCCTCGATCAGCGGGGGCAGAAAAACGCAGGGTGGTGATGTGGAGCTCGTTGGGAGAGAAAAGTACAAAACTTAGAGAAAAACGTTGAAGTCAGATTTACCAATAGGAGTGAAGGTGGTGTATTTATAGAGAAGCATCAGTGGTAAAACATGGGAGTCAAGTGTATCAAGAATTGATTGGGACGATCCGAAATGTGTGTCTTTAATTAGTTGCTCCAGATCATGGAGAATGCTAAATGATTCGGCCTCCCACCTAAATCTAGGAGGCAGGTATATATATATATATATATATTATGCTATATATATATATATATATATATATATATATATATATATATATATATATATATATATATATATATATAAAAGGTTAATTTTATTTAAATTTTGTACTTTTCGTTTACACCTTCTTACAATTATATAGAAAAGTAAATAATTGAAACTAATGTCATTTTTTTATTTCCCATAAATTATTATTATTATTATTATTATTATTATTATTATTATTATTATTATTATTATTATTATTATTATTATTATTATTATTATTATTATTATTATTATTATTATTATTATTATTATATTATTATTATTATTATTATTATTATTATTATTATTATTATTATTATTATTATTATCTCCTCCCAAGATTGGGGGTAATAAGGTGTGCAGTATACACCGGAACAAAAATGGAGTTGTAGAATATGACACCATGTCGAAAAGAAAGCCCCGGGCCCTTTATATCTTTAAGTCAGAACTCATCGCAGCCACTGAGAAAAATCAACTCAGGGATGACTCACTGGGACTTTACCGATTCAGTAGCTCACCATTAACGTACGTAATCTCATAGGGCGCAGGTTTATGACGTTATAGGAACCAATAATACATGTTAAATTCATTAGTACGAGTTGGTTTTACCGGCATAAAACATATATATGTATATAAAAGAAAGAGCATATACATAAGATGGTAGAGTATATAGAGTATATATACAGTTATTATTACATATATAGTACATATGTTATAAAGATATATATATATATATACAATAAGGTTATTATAGCCTAATATCAACACCATATATCAACAACACTTGCCATAGTTTTCTCTGGCAAGTGTTAGTGATATATGGTGTTGGTGGTATATATATATATATATATATATATATATATATATATATATATATATATATATATATATATATATATATATATATATATATATATATATATGTTTTATGAGGTAAGACAAATAGGAAACGATGGGTTTAACATGTGATTTTTTTATTGGTTCCTATAGGCGTAATAGGGAAATTCCTGCATACCTTATGGGATACGATGGGGTTTTTTATTGGTTCCTATTGGCGTCATTGGGATTTCCTGTATACCTTATAGGATACGATGGGTTTAACATGGGTTTTTTCATTGGTTCCTATAGGCGTCATAGGGAAATTCCGACATACCTTATTGGAAAATTCCTATAGGATCCACAAAATCTTATCTTATAATACGACGGGTCCTCATAGGGAAAAGCATAGGTTCATATTGGAAATAAGTTCATTGGTCCTATAGGAGCCAATAGGAAATGCAATAGGAACCAATGAAATTTTTTTGCTGGGTGTGCAATATGGACGGAATATACATTGTGATGAGCCGTGACCGTGGTTCTCACAGTGCTTACAGAATTGAATCTTACGTTTATGTTGAATATTTGATGAAGAACAATGAGAATTAGGAGAAAAACTTGAAAATTTAGGCATACTTTTCGTATTATAAGCCTGAGAAAATGATTGTTGCGCAGCACCTTTTTCAGCATGCGTAGAATATATTGGAACATTTGGAGTTTGATAAGTATTTTTACCTGATGAGGAGGAGATTTTACCATCGTTAAGAACATGATTTTTCTTTAAATAAGTTTGTACCTGTTTAGGTATGGAATTCTGGATACTAAATTCTTCATGAATAACCCGTTGCAATTGAGGTTTTGTATTTGCATACAAACTGGAAAACAAAAGTAAACGTCTCTGCTCGTCTGTAAATTTGACATCGTGAATTAGAGATGAAGAATCAATAAAAATCTGTAACGCTTTCTGTGCGTCAGTAATGAACTCAGGTAATGATTTATTACTACTCCATTTTACATTTACGAAATCGTTAAAAGCTTCAAATGAGCTTTTAGAACAAAGTGGATTCAAAAATAATGACAGTTCAGTTTTGAACTCTTCCCAAGTCTTAGCATTTTTCAACTCAGGAGTGGAATTAATAAGAAAACCAACATTACCTTCTCGAAGGTTAAGAAATCTGACGTACGTACGTAACTTTTCAGCATCGGACACTATATTTTCATCTTCAAAATAGAGCTCTATCGACGTAAACCAATCGCCTAGCTCGATTCCTTTCCAACAATTATCAATAAACCCAATTAATAAAGGAATATTTGGTTTTGAATGGGTGAGGCGATCAATATTTAAAATAGGTCGAGACATGACTGAAGAATTATTAAGATCGGAAGAAGAATAAAGATTTTGACTTGAGTCTCCGGCAATCGGATTTAACTCGTCAGTAGGAGTTTTAATGGATTTGTCTTCGCTTATTTCGACACTATCTTCGTTGTCGGACGGCATAGAAGGAATAAAATATAAAGGAAGAAATATGAAAACTAGGAAAATAATATATTATAAAAATAAATTTGCTCTATAAAGTGAAAATAATTGCCAAAAATTTATACACCGAAATAGGAATGGTAGATGGATCAATGGAATGCTCAGACGTATTTGTAGAATATGGAGGACTTTTCCCTCAAAAATGAATAAAAAAAATATATTCTTAATCATAGAATTAAAAATAAATAAATAAATAAATAAATAAATAAATAAACCCTTTTAACCTACGCGCCTACTGCGGGCGAAATGGAAATATAATCCCTCTTGCTGTATTCTAGCAATTTTATTTTTTCCGTAATGAAAGATTTCGGCTGAGTTCTTGGAGAGATCTTGAAAATATTTTTCTGACTTGCAGTACCTTGAAAAATATTAAAAATTGTTAATACACATGGAAGAGCAATATTTATCATAAAAAAAAAAAAATGAGATTTATATATATATATATATATATATATATATATATATATATATATATATATAAAGAAAGATATATATATGTTATATATATATTTACATATAAGATATATTATTATTATTATATATATATATTAGGAGTTAGCCAACTCAGAAATAGTATTGTTGTTAGCTACAAGGGCGGTTGTTATATATATATATTTAGTGCGTATATGCATACATATATATATGATTTGGCGTAGCTGGGTTATATATATATATATATATATATATATATATATATATATATATATTTCATAGTATTTATTATTGCTATATATATCTATATATATAATATATATATATATATATATATATATATATATATATATATATATATATATATATATATATATATATATATATATATATATATATATATTTATATATATATATTATTATATTTTATATATATATTTGGGAGGTTTTGGGGTGTAAAAATCCCCACCTTTTTATCGGCAAAAGATGATTTGAGCCTGACGAGATGTGCACCCACAGCATGTAAATACAATAAAATACTCCCGAAAATGAAACAGCCAGACTTTACGAAAAAAATAATAATAATAATAATTATTATTTTGAGTTAGCACAGAGTATTCTCTTGCGTTTTTGAGTAAACAGGAAAAAAATTTGAAGAAAAACCCTCTCAATTAATTACCCATAGAATAAAAAAAAAATCCTTCAAATACACAACAGTCGTTAGTAAATGTACAATAAAATTATCCTCTTAATATCCCACAAAAAAAGTAATCACTTATTCGAAGCAAGCGAGTTATATATATATGTATATATATATATATATATATTAGTTAAGGGTATATATATATATATATATATATATATATATATATATATATATATATATATATATATATATATATATATATATTTATATGATAAATATATATTATTATTTATGTTATTATTATTGCTATGTTATATATATTTATATATATTAGTTAGTATAGATATATTATATATATATATATATATATATATTATTAGTTATTATATATATATATATATATATATTGTTATTATTATATATATTATTATTATTATATATTACATATTATATACATATATATATATATACATATATATATATATTATACATACATATATTATATTATAATATTATTAAAGATATATATATATACATATATATATTATAATTGGAGATATACATATATATTATATATATATATATATATATAGAATATTAAATGTGAAACACTAAATATATATAAAAAATATAAAAAATATATTCTTGTATATTTATTAAAAATAAAGTTTGTAATATTTAGCTTATAAAAATATTAATTTAATATTTTTAATGATATAAGCCTATATAAAGAAAATGCGTCATTCAATTTGTGACACAGAAAATTTCAACGCAGCTGATGAAGAGAATCGGTTAATTCCAGATTTCAGCACCTGGACATCGGGGTTATAGAGTACAAATTTCTAACCTCAAACTTACTACTTTCTGATTTAGTGTGAATGAATAAAAATTTACGAAGCAAATATTTTTACATATAAAAAAAAATATTTGACAAAAAAATGCATCAACTCTACTACTTTTCTGCAATCATGTAACTCCAGAATGAATTTATATTTAAAATTTTTAAATATAAATAAATATGAACATTTAAATAATTTTTTATATTATGAAACAAATATCTGATTACAGAGATTTGTTTGGAGGCTAGCGTTCACAATATCGTGACGTCATAAAGGAAATGGTGCCTTAACCAATCACAAACGAGTAATTATTTTGTATCTAAATATATACAAATATAATATTTCTACTTATTTAAAAGTTTTTATTTATAATTTTATTTATAAATATAGAAGAAAAATAAATTATTTTATAAAATATTTTTAATATTTTACCAAAATAATCAATAATAAAAAAAATGTTTACTGCACTCACTGAAATAGTTCTTTTGATACATAAACTTTTTTAACTCATTTCGAATACCACAAACCGAACTTCAAAAAATTCCTTCTGATGAAAAATTTGAACATATGACAGAGAAATTTGAAGAATCACGCAGAATCTGGAAGATCGATGATGAACCATAAAAAATATAATCTCGTAGCTTTTTCTGACATCCTTCAGACAGCATACAAAATCCAAGATGGCTGACTCTTCTTCAGACCCAGACAATAGAAAATCCACATACGCCTCCACACAAATTCTTCACTTTTTACTTTTTAAATTTTCTTCATACGGCCGCCACTCTTTTCAATAAAAAAGAGAATCAAATACATAGACTTCGTCCTGTTCACGGAATTTGCCACTTTCTATACACTGTTTCTTCTGTTTCAGAATTACAGCGCTGGGTTTTAAAACTTGACCCGTACCTGGTGGAAGATATATTGTCATTTCAGCTCATGTGGAAATTCTTCTTCAATTGTCTTGAGCAAAATATCAACGAGAAAATCAAATGGAGAAAATGGAAAAAATGGGGTCTCAATAACACGCTTGTTATTTTATAAATTTTACTTCAAAAATAAACTTGATTTCATAAAATATATCATATGTCCTTCTTTTCAAAATAAATGTTTATCAGAATAATATAGTTTCTAATTTCCTTACAAATAAATAAGAATCAAAATATCATTGTCAATACCCTTATATTAATGTTTATGAAATCTTCAATGTGAATATATTTCAGAATAAATGGAGTTTGGAGAATAAATACAAATGTTGTTGAGAGAGAAAGAGTCTTTAAATATATTAACAAATCGAGAGCATTGAGGAGAGAGTCAAAAATGGAATTCAACATACACTTTACCTGTGTAATCGATATATTTCAAATATAAATAAATATCGTAAAACGAGTCGATATATATATTTTTCATAAAATATATATCAATATTAAAGAACGTATTTCTTATAAAATATATTTTCACAAAGTTAATAGTCTTTAGAAATACACAAATCACTTGGGAAATCACAATTCACAGTATATGGAAATAAATGGAGTATTCTTACGCGCTTCTGCGTAGAACGAAATATTAATCAAATAATTATTAAGAACATAAAATCTCACTTGCTAGAGAAAATAGAATATAAATAAAAGAATCTTCTTAACACATGGAATACGAAATGTTAAATAATGAATTGATATCACTTCACAACATCAAAATATAAACAGTTTCACGAACGTAGCCTATCCACGGCTAGATACAAAGAATAGACTCTCAACTCCTCGGCCAGCGATCAACGCGCCTGACACCTTCAACCAGCTCTCTAAGACTCACTCTCAAGACTAACTCAATATCCATTGTCGTCTGCGCATTTACAAGTGGCACTTTACGCCATATGGATCTAAACTGAAATTATACACAAATCTAATGATTTTTATTTTGTTTCTTTAGTTCTATAGACTAATATTTTTAAACAGAAAACATATTTTGACCTGTGCTAGAAATAATTCCTTCCTAAAAATGAACGATTTTCAAAATTTACTTTGAACACAAATGAGCATGCAAACAAAATAATAAAATGTATTTTGCCATAGATATTTGCTTACAAATATTGAACTAATAATAATAGATGTTATCAGCAAATATTTTCTTCAATTCTTCCAGATCACCTGGAAAATCTTTTCCAGTCAATTTAGTGTAACAAGACGGTTCAAGGGTTCTTATGATAAGATAGATAAAAAAATATAATATATACAATATTATAAACACTTCTTTACATTCCATCCAACCATGTACCTAAATGTAAACAGGTTAAAACAGAATATAGGAATAAGAACACAATACCCTTGAGAAAGAAGAATACTACTCGGAAAAGGACAAGTTATTTCGGTCGTGAGAACAAGAAGGAAGATTGAACGAATCAGCATTTCGAGGCGTACTATGCATCGGCAATAGCTTTTTACTCGAACGAAGAAATTTAGGACTTTGGTCCCTCAGACCTCGGAAATGCTGATGTGGATGGTAACTACTATCGGAAAGGTCAGAATTATCGTAATGATCAGAGTCTGATCGTGATCTGCTCGAACTTACATTGTTTGAACTTTCATTAGAATCACGAAAACCTGAAAACGGAGATTTTGAAGTACTTTCAGAATTAAAAGTTTGATCATTTGGACTATTTTGTAATAAAGGATTAAAAAGATTTGGACTGGAATTCCTTTTTATAGGATCTCTAAATGACGGATTTGAATAATTTGAATCATTATTCTGAGGAACAAGATTAGGAACTTTATGCAAATTTCGTGTGTACTGATGGGGGAAAATGACATTTTCAACTTCATCTTCTGATTCATCACACGAATCTATTTGTTCATTAACATCATTTCTGTCATTATTAAAATGAACCTTTTTGGAATACTTATGAATAGGAGAAGAAGATTTATGATTAACAGGAGGATTAGCATTTATAATGGGCTCTGCTACAACTTTAAAATTATCACTGTGTACAGCGATTTCGCGACCAGATTGGAGACATTGCAATATAAATCTATTTCGCCCTAAAATCCCTATAACTCTATAAGGACCTTGCCATCTCTTCGCGAGTTTCTTCGGCAGACCAATAGGTTTAACAGCTAAAATATAGACTCTACAACCAATCTCTATGTTTCGTTCAAAAGCTTTATTATGTTGTCGATTGACAAATTTTTGAGTTTCATTTTCCAAATTCTCTTTTGCAATTTCTCGAATAAGATTAGTTCTAACAGTTAAATCTCTAAGATCTTCATGAGTAGGACAATATTCTTTGTCAGGATGAGAGAATGGAGTGATATAGTTGTCTATATCGTACGGTAAACGTTTGCAGTAACCGTGCAATACATAATGCGGAGTTTCGCCTATCGTTTCATTAAAAGATGAGTTAATACAAAGTTGAACAAAAGGAAGAAAAGAAACCCAATCATCACCTTTCTTATTTACATAGTGACGCAGATAGTTTTCTATCTGTAAGTTGGATCTTTCGACGTTGCTGTTTGCAGAAGGGGAGCGAACGCTGATCTCTACCTTATTTATCTTCCACAATTTGCAAAGTTGTTTGAAGAAAGAAGACACATATTCCATAGCATTGTCAGATATTAAAACAGAAGGAGTACTATGACGAACGATGATTCTGTGTAGTAAAGCGTTTGCGATATGCACGCCACTACGTGAGGGGATTGGACAGAGTTCGACATATCTTGTCAAGGAGTCCTTGAAAACCAAAATATACTTTGCATCAGTCTTTCGGCACGTTAGAAGTGGTCCTAGTATATCAGTATGAATTCTACTAAAAGGAGCATATGGAATGGGGTATTTGAAAATGGGGGCTCTTTTCGGAATGTTCCCCTTAATATTTAAACAAGACGGACATTCCCGACAAAATTGAAAAACCAATTTGGACATATTTGGAAATATGTACCGCTCTTTTATTCTTTTCTCTGTAGCATAGTCCTGTGTGATATGTGATATATATGCACCAATATATGTATATATCTTGTATATATGTATATATATGTAAATATATACCAGGGGACATAGTATAATATATATATATAATAATAATATATATATATATATAATATAACTCAATAATATATTAGCAACATATTATATATATAATAACTGTAATAATATATATTTTAATAACTTTATATATATATATATATCATATATACGGTGGCAACTAGCAGCAGTAGCCATATCATGCTCAACAATATATAGTATGGCATGTAACAACCAACTTATGCTGCTGCTAACTGCTGTATATGTATATGTATATATATGCTTAATATATATGTAATATATATATATATATATATAGCATAACCAACCAACAACTAACAACTGCTTATATGTAACTGCTGCTGCTCATATATGGTCAGCCTCTAGAAGAGCCACAATCCATATCTCAAAAACTACAACAGCTACCGAGAAAAGAATACATTGCTTGAATGCTGGTCTAATAATTTTAACGAGGAAAATGTAAAAAAAAAAAATAAAAATAAAAATAAAATAAAATAAAATAAAATAAAAAAAATCATATCTCAAAAACTACAATAGCTACAGCGAAAAGGAATACATTTTGGAATCCTGGTAAAATTTTAGTTAGAAGAGAAATGTATATATATATAAAATAAAATAAAAATTATTGTTAATAATTATAGTAATATGAGGAGAAAACCTATTTAAGACCTTTTTATCGTTCTCGTTATAAATAGACTTTTTAGTATAGTTAAGTTTTTTTTTAAAGTACCCCAGGGGTATACTGCACCGATGGCAGGAGTCGGGGTCTCTTGGCCTTCCGGGGAACTACGGGGTAGGACTATTTCTCCCCCTCTGGGGAGGGTCTCCGGAACCCCCGCTCTTTGGTATTTGGGTGTCCACGGGGTTCCTCACTTTCCTAAGGGTATGGAAAACATCCACCCCCTGTGTTCCTTGTCGGCTTTCGAGGCCCCTACATTTGCCATGTAATACCTTTACAAATAATATATATATTTATATATATATATATATATATATATATATATATATATATATATATATATATATATATATATATATATATATATATATATATTCGCTAACTACTTTATATATCTGCTATATAATAGATTATATAATATATATATATGTATCCTGCTCCTAAAAAAAATAGCCAATATTTATTTTATTTATTTATTATTTTTTTTTTTTACATTTTCCTAACTAAAATTTTACAATTATTCCAAAAATGTATTTCCTTTCGCTGTAGCTATTGTAGTTTTTGAGATATGATTTTTTTTTATTTATTTTTTTTTATTTTTTTTTTTTACAGTTTCTGCACTAAAATTTTACCAGGATTCCAACAATGTATTCCTTTTCCCTGTAGCTATTTTAGTTTTTGAGATATGGATTGTGGCTCTTCTAGAGGCCGGCCATATATATATATATATATATATATAACCTTTACCTATATATATAACATATATCTTAATATATATATATATATATATATATATATATATGCTGCTATATATATATATGCTGCTGCTGCTATATATATAATTAAATACTTGAGTTACTCAAATTTATATTTTTATTATTTTATCGTTTTCTATTGTAGATTCACGATTAACTTAATATTTCAAGTTATAATATTTTCTTCTATTGTTTTAAAGTATTTTAGTAATATTTTAATTATTTTATTTGTTTAATTAAATGTTTTTTGTTATGAAATATTATTTATTATGTATAGTATTTAAACATATGATTTATAAACATAGTATTTATAAACAATTTTTATACTATAAATTCACACATACTAATATCCGCCCATTGCTTTGGGCACAGATTAGTTCTATTTTTAATGTATTAAAAGCGTTATTTATAAGCGGCTACTCTTCCTTTTTTAGTTTTTGACTTATGACTTAATCTTTTTATATTTTTGTGTAATAATTTTATTTATTTGTCCAACTTTCGCAAAAAAATAAGAAAATATTATCGTAACATTGAAAAATTTGCAAAAATAGCACGAGTGCAGGAGTTGCCTCTCTGACCCATATATAATATATATATATATATATATATATATATATATATATATAACAACCAACTTATCATATATTCGAATAGCATAGCATATATATAATATATATATATAGCATATATATATATATATAATTTCAAATTATTTTGAATGACCCCAGCGGAAAGAGAAGGAAAGTAATTATCTACTGGATTTATCTGGGCTTGGGATGGATGATCAAAAACTTACGGCTGGATGGGCCGGGATACAGGATAGTTACCCGGATATCTGTACATCCTATTACATATATATATATATATATATATATATATATATATATATATATATATATATATATATATATATATATATATATATATATATATATACTATATGCCATTGTGGTTTTTAAATAATAATAATAGAGTCTCAGTGGCGCAGTGGGCTGAGTGGTGCGTTAACACCGCAGGAGTCGTGAGTTCGGTGCACAGTAAGCGGGATTTTGTGCTTTTCGACTAGTCACCAGGGCCGGACACGAAAAATTAGGGAGATTTTCTGTAATTAAAACACAGTTCTGACATAAGTGTGTGCTAATCTATAATACCCTCACCTCACTCATCCATAGCCCAACACAGCGGTGCAACCTTTAATACACACACGAACACCTACATTCCTATTCGCCTCACGCACAGTAGGTCTGTGAGTCCAGAGCTTAGCCATGCCCACTGATGGCTGGAATATCTTGACTTGGTTCAGATGAGGCTGGGGTTACTATCACCCTGATAACTGTGCACCTTTCCACTTTGTGTGGGCCTGGTCGGGAAAAATATACATTATAATAAAAGTATGTGAAATGGTAAAAAAGAATGTATATACAACTATATATATATATATATATATATATATATATATATATATAATATATATATATATATATATACATATATATATATCTCTTTCTCTCTTTCTTTATATATATATATATATATATATATATATATATATATATATAATATATATATATATATATATCGGGCTTGGGTTCAGTACAAGTACTTGTACTTGCAGTTTCGAGTACTTTGTACTTGCGGTATCTAAAACCCAAATTATTTCTTGTACTTGCACCTTTTGTCTTTGAAAGATTTGCAAAGTACACAAATACTATCGTTTATTTCTTATTTAAAATAATTATAAAATGAATGTAAAGCGCAGAAAATTACATTAAAAAATTGGAAACTCGATAGCGATATAAAAATTTTTAAATTTATCTTTCTCATTACTACTACTACTAATAATAACTATATATATATATATATATATATATATATATATATATATATATATATATATATATATATATATATATATAAATTAGTTAATTACTTTTTTGTAGTTTGATGATTTTATTTAGTATTCTTTTTAACCCTTGGTGTTTATTATTGATTTTATACGATATTAGCGATGATGGCAATTTTCAACTATTCGTTATTGCAATTAATAACAAGTTTTAAAATTGCATCTTGGGGTGAGGGGGGGGAAGGTTAGATGTAATTTTATTTTAATAAATACACTATTTAAATAAAACTTGGTACAGTACGCACCAACACTTTCAAACATACACATAACAAACAAATATATGTATGTGACTAAATTAGTAAAACATACAAAAGGGGGGGGGAGGGAGACAACTTTATAACACTAAAAATACTAAAATTAGCAATACATATTCGAGCTTTCCCTCCCCCCCTTCCGTCCAAGCCTCTTCGGGAAATAAATGTTAAAAGGGCCATCACTCCAAAGAATAGGCAATAAGTGAAGTGGCTATTGGTTGGTTATTTGTTTAAATTTTAACTGTTTAAAGTATTTTGACGAAAGTATAATGGAATTTTGAATTTGGTCAAGCCTGAAATCTCCTGCAGTTCTGTTGAAATAAAAAAAAAAAAAAAAAAAAAAAAAAATATATATATATATATATATATATATATATATATATATATATATATATATATATATATATATATATATATATATATATAAATATATATTTTTTTTATATTGTTTCTTCTTCTTATATATATATATATATATATATATATATATGGGCGAGATGGTGATTGATTGGATTTGGAAGTTGTGTAATAAAGCGTTTATGGAGGGTATAGTTCAGAGGGATTGGAGGAGAGCAATAATAGTACCCTTATTTAAGGGTAAGGGGAATAAGGTAACTGTAGGTATTATAGGGGAATTAGTTTATTGAGTGTTGTAGGTATTTTGGTCGAAAGAGTGCGTCAAGTGACTGAAGGACTGATTGATGAAGAACCAGGGACGTTTAGAAGTGGTAGAGAAAGTATGGATCAAATCTTTACAATGAAACAAATGATTGGGAAAAAGAGAGAATAGAAGAATAAATTGTATTTAGGTTTTATGGATTTGCAACAGGCGTATGATAGGATTAATAGGGAGGATCTATGGCAGGTGTTAGTGATATATGGTGTTGGTGGTAAGCTTCTGAATGGAATCAAAGGTATGTATGACGATAATGAAGCGTGTGTAAGAATAAATAGTTGAAAGTGATTGGTTTAATATTAATAGTGGAGTGAGGCAGAGATGTGTTATGTCTCCTTGGTTATTCAATTTGTATATGGATGGGGGTTATGAAAGAATTAGAGATGGGGGTTGCAGGGGATGGTGTTAGAATGATGGAGAATGGAAGAGTGAAGTGTTCCCTACCTATTATATGCTGATGATTTGGTTTTGTGTGGTGAATCTGAAGAGTTTGAGAGGATTGAGAGAGATTTGGTAGGGTGTGTAAAAGGAGGGGTTTGAAAGTAAATGTAGATAAGAGGAAGGTTATGGTTGTGAGTGAAGACAGTCCTCAGTGTGAAGTTATGTTAGATGGTGAGCAGCTGAAAAAAGTGTTTGAGTTTGAATATTTAGTATATATGTTGGATGAAAAGGGAATAGATGATGCAAAATGTAGTAGGAAAGTTGTGAATGGCAGGAAAGTGGCTGGTGCAATTAAATTCTTGGTAGTTGTAAAGGAACTAAGTCTTGAGTGTGCTAGGGTTTTACATGAGGGTGTTGTTACCTGTGTTAATGCATGGTAGTGAGACTATGGTCTGGAATAAGAGAAATAGATCTAAAATACACAATCTTAAGGGAGTGTTAAGTGTGAGAAGAATTTTTAAAATGAGGAATGAACATAATTGAAGAGAGTTGTGTGGTGTTAAGAAAGGGGCAAATGAGAGAATAAATGAAATTATATTGAGATGGTTTGGT
>JABUQX010115437.1:22500-37500 GCA_015478945.1 Trachelipus rathkii | reverse complement strand
CAGACAGCTTGATGGTCAGAGGGATATTGCAGGAGCATTTTTGCAATGTACAGCTTCTTGCGGAGCATTTTTATCCGAAAAATCTCCATCCTGAGTAATTGCAAGTCAATTCTGGTGATGTAGATACAACTCACTAGAGATTATGTACACCTTTCACATGAGAGAAAGTAATACCGAAGCGAATATACAAGGCTATCAACATTAAATTCCAAAGCAGTCCATACTTATAACAAAACCCGAAGAGTGATGGATAGCATCCAACTCGCTGTACATATTAGACAGACCACTAGGGACAAGGGGGAAAAGATACGCAAGTCACATTCAAATGAAAGTACTAGTAAGAAATTTTTAAAGATTATTTTAGATGTACTATAGTAAGAGATATTAAACAAAAAAGTCTACTGTTTTGTCTAATTGTAAAATTATATTTTGATGTTGAAGCTAATTCTGGTTGAACACCGTCCTAATCCGATGTTTATCCAGGATGTTAGCCTGGCGATTGATTGTCGGAGATTAACACTTCCGGTGAAGAGTGTCTACAGATGACTTTTTTGAAGTGCTCGTGCAAATTCCTTACTTCTTGTCTTACAGGCCACCAATTCAACATAAAAAGTTAAAACATCTCGAAATACAATAATTTGCTTGGCTCCAGATTCGGTACAAGTGGGAAGTTTTCTGATGCTGTCTACGTGGACCCTCGAGAACGGTGTATACAGAAGGAGCCAGCGGTTTATCTCTGCTTTAGGCGGCTTGGGTCCCTTTACTTTGGCACATGAAGCACATTGAGCATAGTATTCTTTCACTAATCTACTCAGTTGTCCCCGTGCCCACTTCCAAGGGAGGCATGGCACTGATCTATCACCGAGAATATCATACTGTCGGGGACTTGGATGAGATAAGGTTCTTTTTGGGTCGCGTAGAACAAGACTCCTCTTAAAAAAATGTGTGGCAGCATGTTGGGGTTCTCCTTTGCCCATCTTACCAATTCTTTCAAACGGGGACAGTTTTCTTGTTCTCTTTTGAATGTTTCTTTGGTAAGTATAAAATCTTTCCTAGGGAGGCACGGCTTTTTCTGTCCTTTAAAAAAATATACATTTGGAGCCGTGGCCAGGTGTCTACTTAGGTAATCTGGGGGTATATTATTTTTTCCTGCCTTATATGTGATGGTAGGAGAAAAACTATTTACAAATAGATTCCATCTGGCCAACCTTCCTGTTTGTTGCTTATTTCTAAAAATAAAGCAGAGGGGGCTGGTTGTCTGTTATAATGGTTACTTTGTAGCCGAATATCGTAATCTTAAATTTCTGCAAGCAGAACACGACGGCTAAACATTCCTTTTCGATGGTATCATAGTTTTTATCACTTCCTCTAAGAACACGGAGACAAAGGAAAGGGGCTTCTCCTTGCCTTCATCTGTGAGTTGGTATAGTACACCGCCGATCCCATAATCACAAGCGTCTGTATTCACAAAGAACTCCTTGCTATAGGGTTAGGGTGGTACTATCAGTTTTTCTTTTAGGATTTCGAAAGCTTTTTGACACTTTTCTGTCCATTCAAATTTCACATTTTTCTTCAACAGATTGCATAGGGTCTGTGCTACAAGTGCAAAGTCGTTTATTAAAAATCTGAAGTATGAGAAGAAACCTAAAAGAGACTGTGTTTCTTTCACATTGGTAGGGGGAATGAATGTCTTCATAGTTTCAATTTTTATCGGGCCCAGTGATATCCCATCTTTTCCAATATTGAATCCTAGATAGAGGACAGATGTTTGTAAAAAGCTGCATTTACTTAGTTTCACTCTCAGGTTGTTCTCTCTGAATGCAGTGAAAACCTTTCTTAGGTTCTTAAAAAGTTCTTTTATGTTTTTTCCCATGATTAATACATCATCCAAATAGACTTGTGCTACTGGCCCTAGCAGGTGGTTCAATGCGTTTGCGTACTGCTTGCGTGCGTGTTTGGGGCATTTTTGTAAAAAGGAGCCTAGTAGAGGGCAAAAATAAGCCTTTTCTGGTGCTGAACGCCATCAATTTCTGAGTTTCTTCTTCAACTTCGAGGCTATGATAGGCGTCTATCAAGTTCCAAGATGAGAAAATAGTGTTCCCCCCTAGGGAGGTGAATATCTCCTCTATTGATGGCAGAGGAAAAACATCTGTAACACTGTAAGAGTTTAAATATCTGTAGTTGATACAGACTCATGGCTTAGAAGAGTTTATCTTAGCCACTAACAAAGGGGAACTGTGTGGGCTATAACACTTCTTTTTATATAGCCCTTGTTTGGCCTCCTCTGTGAAGTTGTCTATATCTTCAAGCCACATGGGGTAAGTGATATTGCTTAGGAAATATTGTTTTTGGAGCCTCTGGGAGTAATTCTAACTTGAATTTCTGTAGTGGGCAGATGGGGACAGTATCGTTATCTAACGCTAACACATCATGGTACTCCATAAAAAGCTCTAGAAGGTCCTCTAGATATCTTGGTTTCTTTAAAAAACACTGATATTGGAATCTTTAACTTTATTCATTTTCCACCAGGATCTCTCTATACTCTCTCTTGAACTGTCTTGGAGAGACCTTTGGAACAAGTTGCTACATAGGCAGATGCTACCTGCTTCTCTTGTAGGCTTATATTGTAACTATTTTCATCTTTGAGTGCCATAATAGGGTGACTTTTGCCTATTACTTTTCCCTTCCTCAAATAAAAAGGTTTATAGCTCAAATTGACGTAATTAAGCACTAGTTCATTGTTTCGAACTGTGCTAAAAAAATCGGTTCGCAAAATAGAGAGGGCCCTTACTGAAAGCATAGTTTTTCCAATTCATATTTTCCTTGATTCTCAGGTTTTACCTTAATATACCCGTGGGCGCCTGCAGGGACTGCTATATCATCTACTATACTTAAACTTCTTTCTCTTCATCATGCATTAAATGACTCTTCTGCGCTGTGAGTTGTCAGTAACTTTCTTTTTGGTTAATTGAATTTTGTTTCTCTTATATTCGAGTGGGCTGGACTTCCTTTCGGTCTAGCCCCCTTTTCCTCGAACATATTCTGATTGGTAGGGTGAGTATTTCTTCTTTCACTGCCTACCCAATCCTCTCAAGGCAACTGTTGCCTAAGAACAGAGTTTTCGAGAAGAGTTATGTCTTCTCTTCTAAAACTATTTTCCTTTTGGCCTCTCATTACATAAGAGCCGGTTTTGGCAAAAACTGGGATGTCTACTACTTGGTCCTCCGTTAAGACCATTTTTGAAGAAGGAAGATCTATGATTAAAGGCATTTGAGCTAAGACATTGGTCCCTATTAGTACTTCCCAATCTGTGTCACCCTTAACTTCACTTACCAAAAATGTAGTTTTTATGCAGCCTATGGTATAAGTTGACCTCCCCGACTGGATTTGTGGTGCTATTATTTACACCTTGTACTATGACATTAGTGGGGAGAAGGGGTATTTTAAATTTTCCTTCCTTCTCCATGTCTTTAAGCTTCTTGACACAACGCTCAGTTAGTGGTGAAATTATCGAAACACTATACGATAGTTCAGCCTGATTTCGCCACTCTGCTGCACTACGACATAATAAAAAATTTGCTGCCATTTAACCAGGATTTGATGGGGTTTTAGTTAGCATATAGTTAAAAATATAGTAAATTATAGCCATATAAGCCTGTCAAAGGGAAAATTAAAAAAAAAAAAAAAAATTGTTATATTAGATTAGGATGGAAGGTCAAGAGAATAGAAACGATGGACAACAGGAGGGGTTAGAGGAAAATGTTACTCAGGTCAATTCAGGAGAAACAGAAACAGGCGGTGAATTGGAAGAAACTATAGGAGGGTTTATGGAGTCCACTCCAGTAATTGTAGAGGGTGAAAGAAATGAGGAAATATTGAATCCACCACTACCACTTACACCTGAACACCCGACATTGTATAATCCATATCCGGTTAGAACTTTAGTACCGCCACCATTAAAATTCTCAGTGGATTCTGGGTGGGAATTTGAAGAATTTTTACAAGAATTTGAAGTATATTGCTCCCATATGTACTCAAGGGTACCTGAAACTTGGAGTAGAGTGCTGGGTAATTATTTAGAGGGAGAAATATTAGAAGCATATAATAACATCGAAAGGGGGAGGATTCAATATACAAGGGTAAAAGAAAAATTAAGAGGGATAATCAAACAACTGACCACTAGCAAAGATGTGTTGCTTACAAGCTTTTGGGCTACCAATAGAAATAAAAATGAGTCGATAATAAATTATTCCATGCAATTAGATAAACTTGCTGCTTTGGCAGGAATGGATAGTGAACAGATCTTATACGGACAAATGAAGAAACTCAAAATAATGGATGGATTAAATAATGATGCAGCGGCTAAAGTTAATTTGCTACATTGACAGAACCAGATATGAGCGTAAATAAAATAGTAGAAATCGCCCATAATGTAGAGAAATGCTTCCAATTAAATCGACCTGTTGAGAGTAAGGAGAAGAGACATTCAAGACAAGATAACACAACAAAGAAAGAGGTACAAGCAACAGAGACAAAGACGGAAAAAGACCAGAAAATTAAGTGTAATTTTTGCCAACACGAAGGACATCATGAAGAGAAATGTTACAAGAAAAATAACTTTCTTTTCTTGCGGGAAAAAAGGTCATATAATCCAAGATTGTAGATATAGAAGAACTCAACAAGAAAACGGTAACAACCCAACAAGGAAACAAGAATCCACTACAACTGTAGCCAGTGGTGCTACAGGACAAACGAGAATATTGAGTTGCCCTTATTGCGGTCAAGAACATCTTATGAAGGACTGTATTCAATTTAAAGATGCAATAAGAGGAGCCAGATCTTCGGAAAACAGTAGCATCCTTAAACGAGCAAGCTACTAAGGATGTGCAAGAGAAAAACCTTGCAGTGGCAAGCTGTAATAAACGAATTTACGTATCCTTGGATACTCAGCAAGGACCTGTCAGGGCTTTGGTTGACACAGGCGCAGAAGTGAACCTTATGTCCTTGGACATCACTGATAAATTGAAATTGACATAGCAAAACAAGAGGGAATACATCTAGTGGGAGTACATGGAGATTGCGAACCTATTTGTGGGGAAGTGTATTTTTCTTTTTATTTGGGAGGTTATCTGGTGAGGGATGAACGGTTTATCGTTGGCGATAAAACGAAATATGATTTAATATTAGGGATAGGGTTTATAAAGACTCATTGTTTGAATATTAACTTGAAAGAAAATAAATTAAATTGTCATTTTCAAGACCAAGAGGTGTTTCTTTGTGATTTGAGTCGAAATAAAATATCAATTGATAATGTAGAGTTAAAATTAGGAAAGAATGCTACTATAAAACCAGGACATGTTCACACAGTGGAATTAAAGTGGCCAGATGATATTAAGAAACCATATTTTTATAGAACAGAGAGAAAAGATTATGATTTAATACCGGCCCTGAAACTTTTGTTAGTATCATCAATTTGAGTGACGAAATGGTGCATTTACAGGCAGGAACTATTATAGCCAAGGCTATAGAGTTAGTAGAAAGAGGAAACAATTTGATAGAAATAGGGGAAGTATCCGAATTAGAAATAAATGGGACATCAGAACAGGAAGTGTCGTTAGAGGATAGATTTCAGTTGAATCAGACCGACTTGACTAAAGAACAACAAGAAAAAGTTAAAGAAGTTTTACAGAAATTCCGGGATATCATTAGTAAAGACGAAAATGATGTAGGGTTTACAGACAAAGTGGCTCACCATATTCAGTTGACGGATGATACACCTATTAAACAAAAGATTCAGAGGTTGTGGTCAAGAACATCTTATGAAGGACTGTATTCAATTTAATATATATATATATATATATATATATATATTAGGGATGCACCGATCTCCGGATCCGTACATATATATATATATATATATATATATGCTGCTGCTACTGCTCTTTCATATATATAACCTTATATAGTAATTGTAAACCAGTGTAACTATTCCAGTTTTACCACTGGCAAATTACATGCATCATGTTGAAAGAAACATTGGAGGCACTGCCTATGCATTGTGGGTGGCAGGGATAGAAGTCATCATGGTTCTGGGGGTGTTAAGCTGTGTTTGATGTTCGTCAAGGCCTTGCATTCAAATAAAATGTTTTATGTTACTCGTTTGCTTAGGAGGGACATCTTTGACAGTCAGTGGAGGGGGTCATTAAGATATTTAGATGTTTTCCGTCCAAAGAGGAGTAGCTCAAGGAGCTGTGACATAATCCCTAGTTGTCTGTCCAAAGTTTGCTGTGTTGATATATATATATATATATATATATATATATATATATATATATATATACATATATATATATATATATATATATATATATATATATATGTATATATATATATATATATATATATATATATATATATATATATATATATATATATATATATATATATATATATATATATATATATATATATATATATACTTACAACCACTCCCAGAAAGGGTCAAGACCCAGTCAGCGGGGCCAGCACTCTTCGGAATCTTCCTCTATCTTCCAAGACTCCATCTTCCCTCAGCTCCTGCATTGACGGCATTCCATGTCTTCTTAATGAGTCTTCCACCGAGCTCTCCCATCTCTTCCTAGGTCTTCCTCTTGGTCTCGCTCCCTCCGGTCTCCACTCCCATCTCTTCTTGGCCAATCTTCCTTCTTGCATCCTTTCCAGGTGTCCCCACCACTTCAATCTGGCTGCATCCATCTTATTCAAAATAGCCTTCACTCCAGCTTTCACTCTTATTCTTTCGTTTCTCTGTCTGTCTCTTCTAGTTTCCCATTATCGCTCTCAAAACGTACATCTCCACCGACTGTATTCTACTAGCATCTCTTGTGGTTGTACTTCATGTCTCTGCCCCATATAGTAAAATCCGTGTTAACACACCCTCAAATATCACCCTTTTCACCTCCATACTCATATTTCTTTCTGTCAGTATGGGATACACTGCTCTTACAGCTCCCTGATACTGAGCTATCCTACTTGTTGTCTCTTTTGCATTTCCTCCCCCTCTTCCAAATACTCCACCCAAATACTCACATTTCTCCACCATCTTTATCTCAGTCCCCTCCACCTCTATTCTCAGCTTTCTCACTTGTTCTCTACTGACCACCATGATCTCCGTCTTTTCTGTGTTCATAGTCAAACCGGCCTCTTTCAGCCTATTCGCAAAACATATCACTACCTCTCTCAACCTGTCTCCCTCTTCGCTCCAGCATGCCAAGTCATCTGCATATGTCAAAATATCACCATCCAGATCTCCAATATCCTCTCTCACCTTCTTTATCACTACATCCAGATACGATACAAACAAAATTTTTGACAACACGCTTACTTGTTTAAACCATTCCTTATTCTCATATATATATATATATATATATATATATATATATATATATATATATATATATATATATATATATATATATATATATATATATATATATATATATATATATATATATATATAAATAACTATATCTATACTCTTTCTAATATATATATACAGATATATATATATATCATGAGCAGTGACAGAATCCCGAGTTAGTGTACAAAGTTCTGCAAGTGTGTTGATATATATATATATATATATATATATATATATATATATATATATATATATATATATATATATATATATATCTCTCTATATATATTAAGGATGTCGAATATTTGGTAAGTGTGTCGATGTCGACCTGTCGGCCAAAATGCAATATTCGGTCATTAAACTTTTGCCCGAACTATTCGGGCCGAATATTGAGCTTTATAAATAATAAATTACGTCAACATAAGGAAAGTTATTTCAATTTAAAAGTGAAAGTTTTTACTATTTTCAAAAAAAAAAAATATGGCAAATTTTGTAGCCAATATAGCGAAAATCTTTGTCATTTCCTCTAAGGGCCTTTGACATTTTTCAATATTCTAAAAAATAGAATTCATTAGTGATACGGGATAATGGACCAAACATGGTAGCTGGTATAAGGGAGAGTGGCTTGCTATCAATTTCATGTTTATTCACATGTTGCAACTATGCATTAACGATTCAATATTATGTATGTGAGAAGTCTGTTAAAGATATTTTTTTTACTTGCAGAAGAAGCATATCCTCTCTTTTTCACCATTCAGCAACGGCAGCTGCAAGCAAAACCTTACAGATGCAGCTGAATGTCAAACAGCACAAATTAATTCAAGACGTTTCTACACGCTGGAAACAGAACTATGATATGCTTAAAAGATTGTTTGAACAAAAAGTTCCCCTATCCATATACGCTGCTGAAGACTGATTTTCAGTGGCAAAATTATTCCATTTGCTTGAGCCATTTGACAACATCACTAAAACAAGCATTAAACGTGAGGTAACAGTCGCCCAAGTGATCCCTTCATTTTAGCAATAATCTATTTTTTAAATAAAGGCAATTAAACAAAAGCTTCCGAGTGGAATAAATACACTCAGTGAAGAGGGTTAAGAAATCAGTGGAAAAAAAGACTTTCTAAGTTTCTATGTTGATAAATCTTTGTGTGTAGCTACTTTCTTAGATCTGAGATTCAAGCTTTCAATATGAATCAGATGAATCAGTAAAAATATGGTCGTTTGAGGCATGGGAAGAAATGCATGAAAATTTAGCTCCTGACTCTTCTTCTGATGATATTCGCGTAGTGGGGAAAGTGAAGCTGAAGGTTCCATTTTCACTTCTTTAATGGATTGTTTTAAAGAAATTGTGACATCAAAATCGTCATACAGGAAAGAAAGTGAGAGTGAAAAGAAAGTCATTCTTCTGACGATAATATTGTACATAAAAGTAAAAGGCTACATACGGAATTACATCAAGAAATAAACAAATATATAAGTTTGCCTACTTTGACCAGTGAGGACAATGATATTCCTTCAATTTGGTGGAAGAACACTGGAAATAGTTTTATGAATTTGAAAAAACTAGCAATAAAATGCCTTTCAGCTCCACCGTCATCAGTCGAAAGTGAAAGAATATTTAGAACAAGGAGGAAATATTTATGAAGCCACAAGAAATAGGTAATCCCTTGAAAATGGAGAACTGCTAATGTTCTGTCATTTTAACCTTAGAGCTTATTCAAATGAAGTTTAGTTTAATATCTTTAGCTACGAAACTTTTCAATTTTCATTTAATTATTTTTAATATGTGAATGGTTTGCTATAGGTAAGAAATAGTTATTTACTTTTGTTTTATTACTTTGTATATAACACTGGTAAACATGAAATTTCTTGGATGGGGTTTCGAAATTGATTATTGATGTGCTGTTTCCAAAAATGTAATCGGTTTTTGCAAATTACATCGCATTTGTGAGATATTTGTGTGTAACACAGATTTTTAATTTTTTTTTATTTTATTTTTTTCAAGAGTGTCTATCACTATTATTGGGATATATATATATATATATATATATATATATATATATATATATATATATATAACTTATATATATATATATATATATGCTGCTGCTATTCCTTGCTAACTATATACCAACTTATATATATATATATATATATACCTTACTATATATATATATATGTATATATATATATATATATATATGTATATATATTGGATATGAAGGAGAAACAAATCATAATGATATGAGTACATGTCTTTGATGAATACTATCTTAAACATATAATACAACTAAGAATAAAAGTAATATGGGACAACAATGAATGTAATAGAAGGAATGAGTTTAGTTAATGTAAGCATACCTACGATGGTAGTAACTTTCTCTTCGTAGACGATCTACTGTGCATAACGTCTTGAATATCCCTCATCAAGCTCAAACAATAGTTCGATGCATCATATTGATATCCCACTTGCCATGGTAAACATCCTTCCATGAACTTTAGATCTTGATGGAAGCGTTCACCCTGCTCATCACTGACTGCACCAACTAGGTTATCAGGAAATTTTCTTAGGTGAGAATGTAAGTGGATTGCAACTTTATACTCATTCTACATCCAGGAGAATGAAAACTGCCTAGCAGTTCCTGTACAATGTTAGTGGTTATCGGTGTTCCCCATAAAATTCTGTGCTACATCTGAAAAGCATTCCACGCTCTTGCCTCTAACACAGTCATTGTTGCAGCAAAGGCAGATCACGGAGGAGTGTCCGTATTTATGGGCCATCAAATATCCCAGCTTTTTTTCTCGTCATTCAGACCAGGAAACGTTGAGCATATAGCGGAAGCATTTACCATCATGGTCCAGGGCCTTCACAAATTGTTTCATCAAACCAAGTTTTATGTGTAGTGGAGGTAAGATGATGTTTTCTCTCTGTACAAGTGGTTCACGTACGATGTTCCTGTCACCTGGCGTCAAGGTTTCCCTCTGTGGCAATTCTCTTTTGGTCCAGTGATCCTTTGCCTCCCGGCTGTCCCAATAGCACAGGAAGCTGGGATATTTTTTGAAACCTGCTTGCTGACCGAGCAAATTGTTTACCATTTTGAGGTCGACGCATATTTACCATCCATTTACCTGATATTGTAGCCTCTCCAAGCGCTCTTGATTTTTGGCTACTCCTCTCTCATCTATGCCGAGTACTATTGGAACTTGAAACATACCTGTTGCTGGGTTGTTGTAGCAACACACACTAAACTGCTCTTGGAAGTGTCAGTAAACAGTCGCCACTCACCTGCTTCGTATGCTGGGAGTCCATAGCCAGTAGTAGGCCTGCAACTTCCCTGCTGCATTACACAAGGTTACCATCTGACTAGAAGAACCTCCGCAGCTCTGTTCTTCTCTCTTCTACGATAAATGTTACTCTTGTGCCATGGTCCAGTAGTCATTTTCATGCAACCTCGAAGACAACAGCTCAGGACATAACTTCGGCAAATACAACTCTCATACAAGATCGTTCAGTGAACAATGACGGACCATCCGACTGTATTTCAGATGGATGATAGACATCATCCAGGTCATTGGCATCCATACATGTAGACGTACTAAAGTTGCCACATGCTTCCCGAATATCGACCGCAGTAAACTTGCTGCTACTGTAGTTATATGGCGGAAAGTAACGTCTATACAGCCTACCTAGTGTGCGCACATGAATTTTGTCATTCCTAGGGAATATGCAAAAATAGGGATCCATGATTGCACGAAAACGGGATGTGATACAGCAAATCCGAGAATATATATATGGAATCAGCACCTCCGAATTACTATATATCTGCTACAAAAGTCCATCCAAGAAAAATTTCACCTTTTTTTGTTGACCAGTGTAAGTTTTCTTTATTTTCCCCTAAATGGATGACCGAACTTTGAAATAACTATTCGGCCGAATAGCGAAGTGATTATTCGGCCGAATATTTGGTATTCTGTATATTCTGTATTCGGTTTTTCTCTATTCGGCACACCCCTAATATATATATATATATATATATATATATATATATATATATATATATATATATATATATATATATATATATATATATATATATATATATATATATATATATATATATATATATATATATATATATATATATAATTGTTATATCAATTTATGTTTTCTACTGCTCTTATAATATATATATATATATATAATAAAAGTTTACAGTGGCCTAGTGGATTAAAGCGAGTTTTTTCTCTCCCTTAAAGATCGTAGTTTTTCCCCTCGCGAGAGTTTGAATCTCCATCCGGCTACCTACCTGAGCGGACACAAAAAATTGCCGCTAGTAGGAGATTATTTGTAAAATTTGATTACAGTTTACTGCATAGTGAATTACACTAATCTCAATACCCACACAACTTTAAAAAAGTAGCCAACACATACAATATAACGATCTGTTGTAACATACAAAAAGTCACACTCTCTCTCATGCTTCTAACAAAAAAGGCCTCCCATCTGTATTTGAAACCATGTCCACGGTGGCTAGATTTTAGAAATGCGCTGAGCCGAAGCAGGGATTCCTTCTTATCAAGCTTAGATAATGTGCCCACTCTAATTCACTTGGTTAGGAATATACATGTAATTCAATTTCCCCTGACCAAGAACCTAGCTACTGCAGTAGGTAATAAACACCCCAGTGGATGGGACAGAGGTTCGGCGGCTAAAATATATATATATATATATATATATATATATATATATATATATATATATATATATATACATATACTCTGTCCCCCGCCGTATAATAATAACCTTATATATGTATATATATATAACCAACAATATACCAGCATATGTATAGCTCTTTCTTTGCTTTGCTGCTCTTTCTGTATATATAATATATGCTGCTTATAACCAACTTATATATAACCTTATATATATATATATATATATATAATATATATATATATATATATATATATAACTGCTAACTATACTCTTCATATATATATATATATATATATATATATATATATATATATATATATATATAACAACAACCTTAACTTTATATATATATATATATATCCTCTTACTAATTTTCGTTCTGCTAGGAACCGTTTGCAGGGATATTGATCGATCCAGAGCTAAAGCGTACTTTTTAAAAAGAAAGATGCGACAACCTGCCAGTTCTCCTACTGCTTTAAAAATTTCTGGCCCCTTGCCAAAAACATCTCTAACAACTTTTGTAAAACTGCCCTTTACTCCCCTTATTCGCTCTGACGGTTCTGTTGCTAACTCTCCATCTGATAAGGCCAATCTCTTCGTCCTCCTTTTTTCATCTAATTCTACCCTGGATGATTCTGGCATCCCTCCTCCTACTCCTCTCCAGGTTTCCCCATGTCTTTACCTGTAATTACACATGATCGTGTGCATGGGATCCCGAGTTCTATGTACGTCAGGAAGGCTAGTGGCCGGGATGGCATTCCTCCCTGTGTTTTGAGGGAGTGTGTGCTTCCGAGCTGACGCCTGTCCTCGTTCAACTCTACTCTTATGTCTTAATACTAATACTTTTCCTCAATGCTGGAATCGCTCATATGTCCAACCTAGTCAGAAAAAGGTAGCCGCTCTGATCCTTCCCCAACTTTCGCCCTATAGCTCTCACTTCCTGCATTCTATCTAAAATCTTTGAAACTCTTCTTAACTCTCATTTCCTGGATCATCTGAGTCTCATTCCCTTCTTTCAGATCCTCGAGCATGGCTTTCTTCGTTCGAGGTCAATAGTGACATACTTTCCTATCTAACTTGATTTATGGTCTTCTGCCCTTAGGGATCATGGGGAGTCTTGCGTGGCGGCGCTTGACATGTCGAAAGCCTTTGACCCGTGTATGGCACGCGTCACTGCTCTCCTCTAGCTCCCTTCCTTTGGGTTTTCCTCCTTCTCTTTGCACTTGTCAAGTTTTCTCTCTGGTATTTCCATATCAGCACTTGTTGATGGAGCGTCCTCTTCCTCCTTTCCTGTTAACTGTGGTGTTCCGCAAGGTTCTGTTCTATCTCCAACTTTATTCCTACTTTTCATCAACGATCTCCTCTAGCTGTACTTCCAACTCTGTTCACTCTTATGCCGATGACTCAACTCTTCATTCTTCTACTCATTTCAAATCTGCTCCATCTTTTGCATCTAGAGTTGCCTCTCGTCTTCAGCTTTCCGGTTCTATTCTTGCCGATCTGGAAGGGATTTCCAGGTGGGGTCACCGTAACCTTGTAAAAATTCAACTCTTTAAAAACTCTTCTCCATCTTCCTCTATCCTCCTCACCTCCCTGTTTTGCTATTTCCTTCGACGGCTCCAACGTCTCTCACCTGTGAATAACATAAATATTCTTGGTCTTAACATAAACAACAAATTGTCTTGGAAACCTCATATTACAATGGTTGCTAAGGTGGCCTCAAAGCTGGGAGTTCTGTTCAAGTTGCAGGGAATTTTTTTCCTCCGAACAGTTACTCCAGTTATATAAGGGCCTTATTCGCCCTTGTACTGTTCTCACATTTGGGGGGCTCCGGCTCCACCATTCTATTGGATAGGGTTGAGTCTAAAGCTAATAGCCTTATAAACCCGTCCCCAACTTTCAAACTCTCTTGACCTACTATCTCTGCAACGTAACGTTGGCGCTCCCTATCTCTTTTCTATAGGTATTACGGCGGCAGATTCGCGAGAGTTGACCTCTCGCATTCCTCCACCCTTGCATCACCCCATCACAAGGGGTGCCTTGCTCTCGCACGAATTTTGCGTGAGTATTGTGAACCCCAGACTTGTTCGTTGTGGTGCCTCTTTCTTTCCAGCTACTTCTGTTCTGTGGAACTCCTTGCCTTCTTCTGTTTTTCCAACTATATTTAATCTTCCTCTCTTTAAAGCCCACGTCTGCGCTCACCTGAGAACTTTGCGTTAGACTGGGGATTGGGTGGGTTTTTCAATGTTTTATTTTCCGCCCCCCTCCTTGAGAAAGGCCCAGCCCGTGAGTGGTGGCGATCTGTAAAAAAAAAAAAAATATATATATATATATATATATATATATATATATATATATATATATATATATATATATATATATATATATATATATATATATATATATATATAGAGAGAGAGAGAGAGAGAGAGAGAGAGAGAGAGAGAGAGACGAGAGAGGTTTTTTTTTTTGAGAGAGAGAGTGTGAGAGAGAGAGAGAGAGAGAGAGAGAGAGAGAGAGAGAGAGAGAGAGAGAGAGAGAGAGAGAGAGAAGAGATATAGAAGAAAGAAGAGAGAGAGAGAGAGAGAGAGAGAGAGAGAGAGAGAGAGAGAGAGAGAGAGAGAGAGAGAGAGAGAGAGAGAGAGAGAGAGAGAGAGAGAGAGAGAGAGAGAGAGAGTGCGTGTGTATTTTTTTCTGAAGATTAGTGTTTTTAACAATATTGATGGTATATGAAAGTGAGCCGGACAATTCGACTGGCAGAAGAGATCGGAGATCTTGAGTGGGAGAATTAATAGGGCAGGAAATCCCTAGACTCAACCCTTTCAAGAAGAGTTTTAAGAGTGGAACGAGATATGCGATG
>JABUQX010115437.1:0-15000 GCA_015478945.1 Trachelipus rathkii | reverse complement strand
TTCTCTCATTTACCCCTTTCTTCACACCACACCACTCTCTAATACGTTCATTCCTCACTTTATTAATTCTTTTCACACCTAGCATGCCCCTAAGGCATTTATTATTATATTATATATATATATATATATATATATATACTCTTTGCTATATACTATATATATATATATATATGGACAAAGTTACTTAACGGCCACACGGAGCGGGAGGTCGGATAAAAATTTTTTTTTCTAGGTACGGTAACCTCTATGATGCATAAATAGATTTTCTAGGGGTGAAATGAGGTTAGGTTAGGTTAGGTTAGAAATACCCTTTTAATAGTGTTTACTAACTTTAAAACTACTTATGGACACATGTGATAAAAATACAATAATATTTTAAAAAAGGTTACATATCATACTTTTATTTTATTTAAAAAAAAAATTGCCCTTAAAAATTTATAACGTATATAAAAAGGTTTAGTTGTCCTTAAAATATCATTTTCTTTTATGTATGACCGCTCAACACCTTATTTTCAATACATTTTATTGAATTAAGAATGAGGAGCAAGAAACAAAAATAAGCAACAAAAAATTTTTTAATTACTTTTAATTTCACCCCTAAAAATGTTTAATTTTATTGAAACTTGTTTGATATACAGTACATTTGCTAATTTACAGTAATAATGTATGGCCATTAAGTAACTTTTACATATATATATATATATATATATATATATATATATATATATATATATATATATATATATATATATATATATATATATATATATATATATATATATATATATATATATATATATATAAAAATACAAAACTTGATTTATTTATTTTTTGTCAAAACTTTTTTTTTTTTTTTTTTTTTTTTTTTAACCTAGCACAGGCCCCATTTCGGTCATTTAAATGTTTTTCCACAGAAATCCCAAAATATAACCTCCAAGAGTCCAAAGTTATCCACACTAAGCCCACACTTTAAGACCAAATTGTCTATGTCACAGCTAAATACACTAAGTCCGAATAATTCCACCGAATGACCAAGTATGATCCACCTGCATACCACTTTATTATTATTATTATTATTATTATTATTATTATTATTATTATTATTATTATTATTATTATTATTATTATTATTATTATTATTATTATTATTATTATTATTATTATTATTATTATTATTATTATTTTTATTTTTATTTATTTTTATTTTCATTTTTATTATCATTATCATTATCATTATCGTTATCATTATTATTATTATTATTATTATTATTATTATTATTATTATTATTATTATTATTATTATTATTATTATTATTAATATTATTATTATTATTATTATTATTATTATTATTATTATTATTATTATTATTATTATTATTATTAATATTATTATTATTATTATTATTATTATTATTATTATTATTATTATTATTATTATTATTATTATTATTATTGTTATTATTTATTTTATTTATTTATACAAAGCACCATATCCCGCAAAGCTGCAGGGTGGTGTACTGTTTTCAAACTTATCATCACCATTCACGAAAAGAAACAAATGATAGAAGGAGGTTTTCAGCCCCTTGCTATCAGACGAAGAGAATTATGAATTTTTTTCCTATGACTCGACGACTTCGCAAAACGCAGCTTCACTTTTCATAGTATTTAAAGTTTCAAATTTCTTTTCTCTCCTTTTTTAATTTTGAATTTCTTTCCGAAATTTGAAAATAAATGCTTAAAATTTTGAATCGTTAATATAAATTTTCCCTTTACTAGATATGAAACTTCAAACCCTAAAGTTACTCTCTTAAAGACAATTTCCAATTATTTCTTTAGTAATCTTCTCAAATTTACAATCCTCTCTCTCCAATAAATATTCCTTTCAGATTTTCAACACTTCTGCAGTCTTCCTGCTGCTGCTTCTCTTTCTTGCCTCCCTTCTGGTTTCCACCGCGTCCACACTCGATGACAGTCGAATCATATATCATATTATTATTATTATTATTATTATTATTATTATTATTATTATTATTATTATTATTATTATTATTATTATTATTATTATTATTTTATTTATTATTATTATTATTATTATTATTATTATTATTATTATTATTATTATTATTATTATTATTATTATTATTATTATTATTAATAATAATAATAATAATAATAATAATAATAATAATAATAATAATAATAATAATAATAATTTGAGAATCCAAATTATGCAACACCAGTATAAATTGCTTTAAAATCTTATTTCAAATTAGTAGTTTCAGCGATCTTTGAATAGCAGAATCACTCTTTATTAAGAAATTTAAACCATATATTAATGTGAAATTTACTGAAATGAATGAGTAGATGAATGTTTTCCAATTATACTATGAGTGTTTTTTAAATACACCTTGTAAAAAGTAAAAACCTTTTGTTATTAGAAAGTCTACATATATATATATATATATATATATATATATATATATATATATATTTTTATATCTGTATTTAAAAAAATATATATATATATATATATATATATATATATACTATATATATATATATATATATACATATATATATATATATATATATATATATATATATATATATATATATATATATATATATTTATATATATATATATATATATATATATATATATATATATATATATATATATATATATATATATATATATATATACCTTTTTTTTGCAGCTGAAGCTTGTTTTGAAAAAACATCAAACATGCTTAAACCTTAATACTGCAATAATTAAATAATATTAAATTAATGCATAATTACTCAATATTCTTACCTTCAAATATTGGTAGCAAAGTTTATTACAAACAATTTTACTTTAAATTCAATCCACAGAGACAGACCCCTTAGCAAGTCTCATAGTATAGCTCTTTACAGAACAACTTGTGAAGTAAATCCCTAAATAGCTAAATTATAAACGTATTAGGGAAATTGTTACAAAACCTCCTTAATTTAAATATACTAGAACATTCAAAAATGCTTTGTTTGCTTTATGAGACACATAACATAATTAATAAATGCAGTAAAAATACCAGATCATAACAACTTCTCAGTTTATAATACAGTAGATGCACAATACTTTATAAGTTTATAATCACTGAATGCACTTGCTTAAATATTGTAGCATCAAAAAGATTATTCTTATGCAAAAAAATCTAAGAGCAAAAATGTTAATCACCTGATTTTTTCACTATCTTGACTAGTAGTAATGCACTGGAGATCCAGCCTTTTTAATGGTCTCTGACTCTGGCTCCAGCTGGAAGCAACTATTCTATGGCTTTCTCCAGCTGAAGACCTATATTTTCAAAAAAGTTTTTATAAAGTTTCTCATAAAATAATTTTATTATTGCCTTATTGAAATAATAATGAGAAATTTAATGAAAGATATTTGTTTATATGACGAAATGATTCATACAGGATTTTAAAAATTATATTTTTGTTTTAGTAATAAATTTATCATCCTGAGCAATTTTCCTGGCAAAAGAGTTATCCCTTTATTAATGTAGTTAATTAATAACTGTATGTTGCAGCCTATATCAAAACTATGTTATTCAAATATAATAGGCAATGGTAAAAAAAAAAAATTGTAATTGATCCATGGTCTCTTTTAGGGAAAATAAATGCAAAATAAATATTTATTGAAGAAAATACATACAGTGCAGTAGAGTACTGTACATACATAAAGATTAGTTTTAGCATCATTGACCATTAGAGCAGAATTAATCTAGGGTTGTTTGATCAGTTTATCTTTTCTTATCAGCGTTAGTTCGACAATAACAAGCTTATTTCAATTAATATCTAAATCCATATTGATTGTCTGTTGCTTAATTGATTTTAAATTATGAAATACACTTAAATTATTTGAATGTTATCCTCTGTAACATCCTCTTAACACTTCAAAAGAACAACAGGAAGTCAAAGACTAATGAAGAAGACTGAAATATCTGTAGATATTTTTTTTATTTTAATTCCCTCATTGAAAAGGGCCCTGCCCGTGAGTGGTGACATTTTATTGTTCATTTTTTTCAAATGGTTGTTGTTTGATTTCAAGATTAATGTCACTCATGTCTTGTAAATTTAAATCCAATAATTCTCTATCATTTTCTATATCAACATAGTCAAAACAAAGGTCTTTACCCATACCAGAAAAGGTATAATTTTTTTGTTTAGATTTTTAAATTGGAGCATCTGTCACAAGCACCCTCGACGCTAGTCAGGGAAATAACTGACTAAACATGGTATACACTATGCTCTGAAACACTTGCTCCTGAGCATCGTCACTTGAATGACGTCAACATCAATGTAACCAAGTTGAATTTAATAATGAGAAGAAAAAATCCTTACTATTTATTTGCTTTTGAGCAGAAAATTTAAAGACGTGTTTATCAGAACTCTTTCTGCATTCATTAAGGAGTGATCTCAATTAATTTAACTGTATTAATCAATTGTTAATCAATTTCACGTTAAGCAAACCAGCGTTAATCAAGGGGTACCTGTATATCACATGCACATGTTTGCCACAGATTATGACTTTTCATTTTCTGCCAAAGAAATTGCTTTAAAAAAAAAAAAAAATTCATGGTAGAGAAACTAATGCTCATGGTACATCATTTATTGCCAGGAAAATGTCAGATCATAATCTTTTATTTACCTCATCCCATTTTATTGACAGGATCAACAAAATATTCTTCACCGTCATCAATATCGCTTGAAGCTCTTTGCATTACAAGGAGAGAAAGTTGCTGAAAGGTTCTCTTTATCAAAAGAGGAAATTTTTTGGAGAATCTGCTATCTAACTAATAAATGGGATCAATTGCAAAATATATTTGCTCCCTGTGGAGGATATATTCAAGATTCTTTAATAGAAGTTGGTGAGTATTCCTGTAGGCATAATAGCATAAATATATTTGTTAGGTAATGGTTTCACTTCTTTTAATTGTGATTTCTATGGAAAGCTTTTTATTTTCAAATGTAAATTGTATAGTTTATTTTTATACATTTTCTTGTAATTTGTATACAATATTACATATTTTCCCTGTTTGTATGTCTTTGTTTTGTGTATATTTCTGTTTGTAATGTTTTCCAATTTCTAATACATTGTGTTTAATCAAAGAAATTGATATGCTACAAAAGTCTTACATTTATCTCCTTACACCTGTTATTTCTTGATCACATTATAGTCCCTACTTTTGCAGCATCAACTAACTACTGTACCAACTTCTTGTTTATCCTTAGTCTGCTGCTTTAATTTTAATTTTCTTTCCATGTCAATACCTCGAGGCATAATTGCTTTACTATTTCTCACCTACTCTTCTTGCTACTTATCCATAGATCTCAACTTTTTAGCTACGTTTGTATTACATTCCAAGCATTTTAAATTATTAACATTTTCAAGACATTTTTAGTTGGTTTCCATCTTCTTTTCAATTTACCACAAAATTTCCATTAAAACTCATGCATTTCAACCCATTTATCCTTCGACACACTCTTTTTTTTGGACATTTTCAGGTACTTTCTACCTTTAATCAGAATTGGCCAAAAAAAAAAAAAAAAAAAAAAAAAATCTTATTTTCCTATATTTTTGTAATTTTGGGGGAATAAAGTCAGATTAAAAATGGAATGTAATAAATTTAAACTTTATTATATGGTATATAGATAACCATTTCTGATTACTTGTGATTGCTGACATAACAGAGGTCTAATTCTTATATGTAATAATGCATAGTTACATATGAAAATCTATATCAAGCAAATGAAATAAAATATATGAAAGCATTTATTCCTTTAAAATAAATGGGACAATAAGATTACATTTGATTGTTATTTAACTATCAATAAGGTGCCAAACAAAATTCATTTCATAATTCATTGTTTACTTTGATGATCTACAACGCCTTTTCAACTCCTTATTGCTTCTTTATTCTATACAAGACAAAGTATTTAGATCAATCATCTAAGTTGACGCTGAGCTTACAGTACAGTAAAAAATTGTTACAAAAAAACTCCCAAACTCTCCTATTGAAGTTTATTATCTTATTTATCATTTTACATATGTCTTGTCAAACATATGAACAGAGAAGACACTTGTGTCTCAGCTATTGACTGTGCCTATATAAGCAAATTTGCAATTTCATTAAAACTTTAACAGGCACAAACATTTATTATTATATAGTTACTATATGTCTTGGGGTATCAAGGTATTTAAAATGATTATTATCAATGTCATTTTGACCAGAGCAAAGATTTCAGCATTTAGATCAAAGCTTTTGTATTGGAGTCGGATAGTATAAGAAAACGGGATAACTGCCCTCTTCAAATTTATTATGAAGATCTTTCTTTTAGTTCATCAAGGATTCAGTTATAGGGCATCTTACCAAACTCAGGAATTGGTTTTTTTGTTTACTTTCCAGAGCTTGATTTATATACTGTCAGTTGGAAAGCATGAATCCTCTTGACTGTGAAATTGCTGATGTATCAGAAGCATTGTTGGTAAAATCCCAGGGGTTTTGGAAAAAAAAAACAACAAAAAATCAGTGGGTTGTATTGGGCCCTTTCGTGTTTTATTGGGGTTTATTGGACTCTTTTGTTTTTTATTTGTACATATTTTGAAACCCATTAAAACTTTTATAACTGAAATTTACTAAAACTTCTTTTAAAAAGCATTTTTGCCTCTTCAGAAACCCAATGTAAATAAGAATTATAATTTACAACTACTCAAGTTTTACAGACCTAAGAATATTAATTAAGTATGGTGTAAACCGATGGTCATGGAACTTTCTTGGGCATTGCCCCAAATATATTTGTGTACAACAATTTTACCCTTAGACTTGAAAGTGAAGGAAAACAAACTAATTGTTTTTTAAAATTGTACCATTTGGTATACAAATATTATTGTTTGACTTTACATTTCAAAGAAATGTTGTTTAATTTTTGATACATCAAAATTACTTCTATTTGATGTCAAAGCAATTTGGAAACTGTCTTTGGGGTTCAACCTATTTTTATTCTTTTTATTAAAGCTTGAGAATGGAAAATTCTTGTTTGCAAAGACAGATTTTATAAACAGCAGCACCATATTTTCACTTCATATGAAATTTTAAAAGACTTTGCGGCTCTTAATATATATATATATATATATATATATATATATAATATTATATATATATATACTTATATAGTTATATATGATATATATATATATATATATAATATATTTTCTATATATATATATATATAATATATTATATATATATATATATATATATATATATATATATATATATATATATATATATATATATATATATATATACTTAATATATATATATATATATATATATATATATATATATATATATATATATATATTTATATAGATATATATTATATATATATATACTATATTATAATAGGTATATATATATATATATATAATATATATATTATATATATATATATATATATTATTATTCATATATATATGTATAAATATATATATATATATATATATACTATATATATATATATATATATATATATATACATATATTATATATTATATATATATTATATATATATATATATTATATATATATATATATATATATATATATATATATATATATATATTATATAGATAATATATATTATATATATATATATTATATATATATATATATATATGAAATACACAGGAGAAGAGTAAAATACAGGAGAAGAGTAAAAGTTCTATTTACAGCCTGAGCAAAAACAAAATGTATTTGGTAAGTTAAGCTACAATCGTAGCTATATAATTTAAGAGAGTATTTACAATATTGAAAAGCAAGTAAGAATGCCTCTTCCTTTCCTGCGGGAGGGAATAATACTTATAGCGGAAGCACAAGTAATCCTCCCTGGGCCTGAAAAGTATCCCTTGATACCACCTTATTAAGACACCCTATTCCGACCTCCCAGACTTACACCTTCAGAATCTGACTTCTCATTTTCCACTCATCATAAAGTACTTAAAGGCCAAACACAGGGCACCATATCCTTACTTAAGCTGCAAAGTAAGAGAAAAGAGTTAGTAAGCAAAAACAAAAGGAAAATAAAACAAGCTTATAAAAATGAAGACGCAAGCAGGCCCTCATCATTCCAAGCAACTTCCCATCAGGTAGAACAATTCAAAGCTGGCAACTTGTTAGTGGATAGAAAACATCAAACATGCTGAAAAGAAGAGAGCAAACTTTCACTCTTATATCTTTCTCTCTTTCCTCTTTTTTCCTTCCACATACCTTTTTATACCTTCAACATCTGCTCTCAGTTTCGTAGAGACATCTGTCACTTGTTCCATAGTGTTCACCCATACAACTTTCGTTATCTCACCATCTTTTAACTTCACTTTTATCCAAGCAATATCCAATCTTAGACTTTTACTCAGAACAGGAGTCGCGAATAAATAACATTATTTAAGGTTATGCTATCTGTATATATCACCACTTGTAATCTTTCACCACCTAGTATCTCATTCCAGCAGCTCACAACATGTATTCCTGCTTCTGCTCCCTCAACAAAAGCAATAGCCTCTGCCTAACTTGTTGACCGGGCTATCCTACGTGTACATCTCGACTTCCATATAATGGGACACCTATTACCATTTACATCTTTCACAGCTACTATATAACCAATCTGAGGATTTACCCTACCTTCCACACCGAAAGAAGCATCCGTATAAACTTCAATTTCCACCTTTTTTCCCAACTTACTCAACCAAATTCTCATTTACACTTCCTTCATTCTCTTTATCACAACTATCAACTTTCTCATTTCTTCAACCTTACCACCTTTAAAATACCTACTTCTATCACTCACCGCAAAACAAAGATCTCATTTTGTCCACACAACCAATTTATCTGACCCACCAAAGATCTATACTGAGTCAGTTCCTTACTTTCCATTTCCTTATCACCATAAACTCTCTGTTGTCTGGCATACTTATACTAGCCATATATTTCTCTTGCTCCAACCGCACCCCATTTGTCTCTTCAAGTATGTTTACTCTGACATATTTAAAACTAGAGATGTACCGATACCAAAAAAGAGGCCAATACCGATACTCTATTTTTTTAGGTCCTGATACTGATACTTAAATTAATATAATAAATACACAGTAATAAGATAGAACATTTGTGTACTGCTAGGCAACTTAGGATTGCATTCTCTGTACAACCAATACTTAGTCATTTATTTCATATTTGGTTGTGCCCAAGTATATTTATTTTATAAATTAAAATAATATCTTTAAGGAATAATATAATAAATGCAAATATAATATTAATAAAAATTTTTATGTTTGTGTTTATTCATAAAATATTCCATTTCCATTTTCCAGTAAGTATTAACAAAGTTTAGCTACTAGCTTTTATGTTTTAACATGACTACAATTTACAAGAAGATTCTTTAACTAGCTACAATATAAAGAGTAAAAATAATGAAAGAAGAGACCTCAATTAATCAGCAGAAAAGACAAAAAAAAAAAATATACTATTATTCAAACATGACATAATAATAGTAATATACTCCTTTAAGATAAAGATGAAAAAAAAAAAACACTATTATTCAAACATGACATAATAATAGTAATATACTCCTTTAAAATAAAGATAGATATCATTCAATACTCAAATTCAAAAATTCTCAAATTGTGATGCAAAAACATTAAGCTTTCACTAGTATCTGGCAAGAGCCTGTTCCTTTTTGGGGTGTTTACATTCCCAACTACACTAAAAATACGCTCACTCTTGACTGATGAGGGAGGGGTTGATAAATATTTGCTTGCAAGCACTTATAATAATGAAAACCTTGGCCCATTTTCATGCCACCACATGAAAGATTCTCTCTGTAGGCAGCATCTCCATAAGCCAGAGAGCCTCATCTCTTTCTGCCAGATTGCAATTTGAATATCTTTTGCTCCTTGATAACTGTCTCTTCAGTTTTGTCAATGAGGTTCCTTGGTGTGATTCCTTTGAAGGTGAACGAGATGTCAATGCAATTTCGGCCATGAACTTATCAAAGTCTAACATACCCAAATCCTCTTCATCTTCAGTAGGTTTATTTGCTGAAAGCCACCATCGTCACTATATCAGTGCTGTTGCCAGGGTTGCATAAGGCAGTTTCCACTGTGAATCTTTTTTTTGTCACACGACAAGCTCCTCAGTTATGCTATTTAAAATGCATTCTCTAGAAGTGGTTCACTGTCGGAGATGCCATTCTTGGGAGGTTTCAGCTAGCTTAAGGAATTCCTTATTAGAAGCTTTTATATATCAAAACTAGATTTATTATTGAATCTAAAAGTTTCTCATAATTCTTCACCCAAAAAGTAAGAAGTATCGGCCAAGTAACAACCATATTAACCAATACCAATACCAAAAAAATGGCCGATACTGTCGATACCGATACTATCGGTACATCGCTATTTAAAACCCTTTTGTTCTTTAGATCATCTTATCTCAAGTTTCTCCTTCATTCTTTTAATAACTGTCTCCATAAATCGTTCAGATCCACCAAAACAGAAATCGTCCACGGGAGTACACTTGATCCCTATCAGACTCCCTTCTTTCATCAACAAAAATACCACTGGTTCTAGTCTGCTTCTCACACCTAATTCACCAATCACAGTTACCACTTTATCATACCAGGCTCTTGCAGCATATTTCAAGCCATAAATAGTTTTCTTTAATTCCCAGATCCAATCTCCTTCTTTTGCTTCCTTTGGAGGTATCACACATACCTTTCTCTTTATCTTATCCCCCCTGTAAATAAGCTGTTTTTATATCAATTGAGTGATATGTTGAACCCTCCCTTTTTATAATACTTAAAACATAACTTCAATATGTAACCAGAACACGTTGGTGGCTCAGTTACAAGATATTCTTCAATTTCTTCAAAACCTCTTGCCACTAACCTTGCTTTACATATTTCTTTGCCTTCTACTGTTTTCACCCTCACTGTATCCCCTAACATATATTTCATTTTGCCTTTCACTCTTTTATAGACATCCTTGGCCTTTCAATACAGTTCCCATAAAATACCCTTTTCTCACTTCTGACTAATACCATATACAAAAGTGTAAAAGTAAGAGTTTTGATGTAAATAATTGCACCTCATCCATGTATTCTTTCAACATTTTGACTAGTGATGCACCGATACCATGGTATCAGTATCAGTAAAATTTTTGCTGATACCTTTACAGATACCACACGTTTTGCATCTTTAAATATATATATATATATATATATATATATATATATATATATATATATATATATATATATATATATATATATATATATATATATATATATATAGTATATATATATATATATATATATATATATATATATATACATATATATATTATTATTACACACACATACACATACATACAGCATATACATATATATATATATTATTATTATATATATATATATATATATATATATATATATATATATATCTATAGATATATATATATATATATATATATATATAGAGAGAGAGAGAGAGAGAGAGAGAGAGAGGGATGTACAAAACAGATGCAATTCTCTGCATTGGGCGATAGGAGTTTATAGTTTAAATGGCTCTAAGCATGCAATTATCATGCACCTTCCTCGTCCGGATCCTAAGTAGTAAATTCACTTCTAGAGAAGTTATACTTAAGAGGGCTGTCCCTTTGAGGTGTGAACTACTTGTACGCTACTGGGAATACATTACCATCAAGAGGAAACCCAAAGAAAATTCAAAATATTATAGCACCAAACCTTTTACTGGATCATCTTGAAGAGAAACATGTATAATTTGGGAAGATAGAAATATTTTGTTTAGATAAATAGGAAAAAAGAAAACATGATATTACAGACACAGCAGATAATCACGTCCATCCATATCATCAACTTCTCTACCCTATTAAAAGATTCTTCAGCCTACACCGTTTGAAATAACTGGGATAAAACAAAGATCAAAAAATGTAATGATGTAGAAAAAGCACAGAAATTTCAAAATTGGGGAATTAATTGCGTGGACAATCTGCCATTTTCTTTTGTTGAAGACATTGGATTTAAGAGATTAACACAAAATCACGTATGTCTCACAATACACATTTCATCAAGGAGGTAACCTCTTTCAGGAAGAGATTTATCCAAACAATATATGGCAAAGGTCGAAAATAACACTTCCAGCTTTGCAAGAAAATTCCAAGCAATATCATTAACATCAGATATTTGGACTTGCCTATAACAATAAAAGCTTTATGAGTATAGTATGTCAGGGCATTAGATTGATAAAGATTTTCAAAGGAAGAGGGGAACATTACAAATCAGTAGTTTTAGTGTTTCTAATTCAGCAGAAAATATATGTCTAAAAAAAAGTGAGGAGGGAAACACTTAAGAGCTTGGATTTAAAAAAAGAAAATATTCATGTTGTCCTAAGATAACGCACCAAAAATTACAAAAGGAGAGCGACAGGAGTTATAAATGAGACATGTTTTATTTATTCCTTCAGCTAGTAATCTTTAACTGATCTTCTCAAAAATCAATTAAATTTTAATTACTTTATGTAGGAAAATTAGGTCATTCGGCTTTCGATCACCAACGCAACTAAATTAACGAAAATCCAAAGTAACGAATTCTTCCAGGCTACTGGCTAAAGTTTATTCAAAAAACAAGATGGAATTTATCATATTATATGCCGCAAAGGATCGTAGAGCAAAATTTACTATATATTCTTCAAATTCGAAAACAATCTAGATATCTAAAATGCAAATCAGAAGCAAATGGAGAATATAATTAGATTGTTACAAACCAGCTAGGAATTGCATACCTCGGGGCAAGAGCTGAGCGGAGCGATGATGTTTGATTTATCATTTGTAATGGACGGCGGAAAGTTAATGGTATTTGCAAAAATATGAAGGCCAAATCGGCATGATGAAGCGGTGTAAAAAACTATGAAAAGATGAACTTTAAATCTGTTACTGAACGTTTTGGTACCATTAAAGAGAAGAAACTTGTATGTACTTACAACAGTTCTAAATCCATAATACAAATTAGCTCCCTTTGATATTATTGAATAGCAATCTAGGAGAAAACACTTATTGCAAGACTTTTATAAAGCTACAAAAAATATTACATTAAGTTCAGATTCTGATGAATAAAATGATGAAAATGATCATTCCTATACAGATTCACATGAAGAATCTAAAAAATGAAACGGCAGATATTAATAAGGAAACATTCAATTTTCTGGAAGTGCTTGATGACATGCTACAAGAAAAATCGTCAGAAGAAATGAAGAATATTCAGATACAATCAAACCCATAGTGGAACTGATCAAAGGAGAAAGTTAAAATGCAAACGTAGAAGCAGCAGTGAGAGAAGACAACATGAATTGGAAAATACTATTCAAACTACTGTGGATAACTTTGCAGCACCACTTATGGAACGAAAATCCGATGCTGATCCACTGTTATGGTGGAAAGAAAGTAAAGCTCTTTATCCTGATTGCATCTTACCTGAATTAGCTAGGAAATATCTCTCTGCTCCACCTTCAAGTGTATTTAGCGTGATAATGTTTAGCCAAGCAGGAAATATTTCTACAAGTAAAAGGAATCGCCTTTCTCCAACACTAGCTGATCAGCTCCTGTTTCTTCATCATAATTTAAGAGCATTTGATTTTAAATATTAGAGAATGGTTACCTAAATAGCAATGCATAAGCTAGTTAACTTTCCTTTCACTGACTTTATGATAGTAATAAATAGTAATTTTAATTTTTTTCTAAAAAAAATTCTATTGTGATACTCTCTCTATACAGTATCGATAACCCAAAACACAATCTCTATTAGAGAAATACATATATATATATATATATATATATATATATATATATATATATATATATATATATATATATATATATATATATAAATAAAAATATATGAAAAAAATATATATATATATATATATATATATATATATATATATATATATATATATATATATATATATATATATATATATATATATATATAATATATATATATACATATATATGAGTATATATATATACATATATATATATATATATAAGAGATATATATATATTATATATGAGCATATATATATATATATATATATATATATAGAGATATATATATATATATATATATATATATATATATATATATATATAGAAAGAGCATATATATATATATATATATATATATATATATAGTTTCAAATGTTAGTTTGTTAAACCCTTAAAAGTTCTTTTATAATCTCTAGTATTTCATGATTACTCATAATTCTTGGGTCTTCGTCTATATTTGGCATGTAGTTTAAATGTTCTTTTACCACATTCACCTATTTCTGTATTGTATTTTTAAAGTTAGATTTATCAAAAGTGTATTTTTTGATAGGGGTTGTCATTTTGGATATTATAATTAAGTTGTTTATCAAAATAACTAGTCAATTTAGTAAATGGTGTCATATAGGTCAATTGATATTATTATATATTAATTATAGTTATAATATTAGTTATTAGATTGACTTAATATTATCACTTACAACAAAAAAAATACTAAAAGAATTTTTTTTACAAGTTTGTATGAATCAGTTCATCTAAATAAATTTATTTCATTAAATGTCCCATTATTACTTTCTGTAATAACTTCTTTTTATTTTTCAAACTATCACCTTTGTAATATATTCCGGTCGGGAGAAAGCCGGGAGACTATAATATTCTCGGGCCGAGCCGAGATCTTTAAAAGGCTGAACCTTCCGGCCGCTGGAGCTGAGCTGAGATCCGGTGCATCCCTAGTATATATATATATATATATTGAAGTGGGCGCACGAAAACGCTGGTGCGTTTCACGATAAATGCGAAAAACGGGCTAAACACTCAGCCTCCGACTGGAACGTAGCGCACAACAA